>JBDJHY010000116.1:15249570-15261388 GCA_039654485.1 Withania somnifera | reverse complement strand
AAATCATTATATTTTTTGTTGACCATTTTATACAATTATTCTCTCTTTTTTTCAGTTCTTTCGTTTTTTCCCTTTAAATAGTTTTATGAGTGGACATGCTGGTAATAAAAGGAGGAAAGAATAAATTACTTTTGACTAAATATAAACCACCCATACAAGGATTAATTAGGAATATAGCGTGGCGTGGTCTTAGGGTTAAGCTCTGAAAATAAAAAATAAACTACTATGATGGGAATCATCTTTTTTTTTTTAAAAAAAAAAAAATATAAATAAATATTATAAATTTACATGGTGTGATCAAAATTAATGACGATACCAAAAACGAATACAAAGCACCTAATGGAAAAAAAAAAAAGAAGTTAATAGTTGTGATTCAAAAAACTAATCCCAACATTCTCGAAAACATCTGAATGCACATGCATGGAACCCTTAGCTTGTATCAATAATAATGTGTTGCTAATTACAAAATTAAATCCTAGATTAAGGGATATATGTATGAAGGAAAATCATTGATCCACATTTAAGTGTTTCATTTGCACCAACTGATCTTGAACACATACGCATCAGGTCTTTTGCATACAATTTTTTTTTTTTAAAATATATGTCATGTGTTCGGATTAATTTTTGTGTATCTTAATTATTCTATTTAGTATTTGACACCTTAACAATAGTTAAATAATAATGTGTATTCTCATTCCTATTGATCGATCCATAACCATGGTAAATTTATGTAATTTAGTATAAACATTGAGGGAATAATTTTTTATATTTATTTTGATTATAATTTGAAAGAAAGAAAAAAAAAAAAAGGTAAGCGGAAAGTAGAGTTTATTAGAAGTAAGTATATATGGTCTTGTTGATTTAGTATAGCAGTTTAGTTGTCCTAATCTTAGACCTAATCATACTATAATAGTATTCAAAATAAAAATATTTCAATTGACTTGATAAGAATATGATTTAAATGATCCTAATGGGTTGTGTTTACCAGTTTCATTGCTGTTGGAAAGTTTAAATCATCCTTCAAAATACATGAACCTTTCAAAACCTACCAAAGAAAATGATGTCAATCTAATAGTAGTTACACTATTCATATCTTTGTTGTATTATCTTATATATTTGTTTTTGTCGTTAAATCGTGATATACATACATTCTTACTCTTTAGAAGGAAGAGTCTCAGGAGATTACTTATGTCTAGCTCCCTTTTACAATAGTAAATCATCAGATTTATCCTTGAGATTTTAACTAGAATATTGATGATTTTTTTCATAATCCAATACAAATTGCTCAAAATATTTTTGGGTAGACAAATTTAAAAAATGCATCAAGCAGAGTGACTGACACACCGTGCAGGCAAAGGAAGGACTCAAATTTTCTAAGGAATAGAATAATAAAATGAGCAATCATCTTGGTCCCTCCACCTAACCATTGGCACAAAGTTAGATTTGGTAAAATTTAATAATTTTAATTTGATTTTTAAATTTATATTTATCTTTAAGACATTTATTTAATCCACATAAATTGTTAGTTCACAATTCAATAACTCAAAAAAATTAAAATTTTAAATTCATAAGCTTTAAATTATGACTCCGCCTCTGCCATCACCTTATACGTTTAGTTTTCTATGCAGAAGTCTTCCCGGCAAAGGTTCTTTTTTTATTTATTTTTTTTTTCTTAAAGTAGGCTTAGAATATCTTTTTGTTGGAACCGTTCCAGATTAAATATTTTTTTAGCTAGACCTCTGCTTGTATGACAAAGGTGCTTACTTAATATTCATCTGGCAGATATCGATTTATATTTTATAGTACAGTAGATGTTAGTCCAAAAATGAAACGTGAACAGATGAGCTCGAAAGGCATGAATTAGTGGCTTCTATATTGGAAGAAAGGAGACTGACCCAAAATACACCAGGTGAAAAGCTTTTAGCTCACAGCAAAAGAAACTTGTATTATCTTTCTAGCTTGCTTAATATTGCTTCCATTGGAAAATTTGAGTCCAGACAGGCATCCCCTTGCAGAATTGGTCAATATTAAAAACTAACAATTAACCTGTAAGAACAGTAATTTCTAAAGCAGCACAAACATGAATTAATATTAGTATGCCACCTCAGAGACGTCTTACTTTGACTTGTGGATTTTATAGTTATATATGTCATGTCTTGAGCAATTTATGTGCTAACTATTATTAGCATATAAGCACATCATTATGTTATGATTAATGGAGCAAAGAAAAGAATTGCCGCACAATTTTTGACAAGCATCTTTCCTGATCGCCGAACAAGTATAATGTAGACATCTTCACCAAGCGTAACACCTTCAGACTTCTGTTTATCCTTTATCCACCTGAAATAGATTGAGGTTAAATAATACATTTCAACAAGCAGTGGATCTTCCAGTATAAGGTAAAAGAAAGAAAATTCAGCCGATCAAACTGAGTGCGACAGGATGTCCTTTAGATATAGATGGCACAAACAACAAAGCCCATGAAGATGTTGTGATGAGTAGTTTCAAGAGTATTAGGAACAGGTTGGTACCTTCCCCACTCTGCAGGTGAAACGACCTCTGCCTTGAACCCAATCTCAGACTCTCCTTTTTTGCAGTCAAAATAACCTAGCAACAGGCAACTGATCAAACTCCAAATCAGAGGAGAAAATATGTTCGAGTCAGAAAATTTCCTTTAGAGTAAAAGAAAGAGAAAGAGAACAAATATGTAATGGGATATCCTTTTGCTCCTGAAACAAACTCATTTGTTGCAAACACAGAATAATATGGAACTAACTTTTCTGTCTTTGTCATCCTTCCGAGAATGTAAATGTGATGGAAATGATTTCTTCTTGGTGTAACTGGGGAGGTAAACCATATCTTTTGATGTATTAAGCAGAATACATGGAGACAAGAACTAGACATGCAACCCAAGAAGAAAGTTAGACAGGACTTCTCATTCTTTAGGTTAAAAATTGGAGGACTCCTGATGTTTTTCGCTCAACTTCTGCCAACTTCAGGAAATTGAAAATAGGAAGAGAGTAAAGGGGAATTTGTCTCACTAACAGGCCTCACGGTGTCTCTTAGCTGGATGAATTCAACAATCCTATTAGTTGAAAGGCGCAAAGGCAGCCTTGATAGGGTTTCATCACGCGATATTTGTGCAAGCTGTTCCTCCTCTTTTTTGTTGTCCCAAAACAACAACGCCACAAGAACAACAATACCTGCAGAGTGCTGGTTCAAGAGCTTAATCATTTTTGAGAAACAATTGTTTTCAATAAGAAGCATAGGTTAATATAGCAAGCAAATATCATTTACAGAACTTAAGAAGTGAACTAAATGAATCGTAGCAAAGGTAGTTGTTACTTACCAACGACATTTATGGCAGCATTTCCTGCAGTCGCCCAAATGTCAGGAGCACCATCTCCACCTTGAATTGCACGGATTAACCTGGGTATAGTGAAAAAGGTAGAAATTCCAGCAGCAGCAATGAATGCTACATAGAAGAATCTTCTGACCCCCCTAAATGGTGCTTGTACCTCACTGATGAGCTTAAGGTCTCTACGGAAACTGTACCCTATGTCTTCCCCTCCTAACCTAGCCTGTGAGGTAATAGAAGACTATGAGATTCAGAAAAAATGAAACAAAGCTAGAATCTTGCTAAGCTAGAACCTTGCTAAGTTCTGAAGATACCGTAACATAATCCATAAGGTAAGGAACTGAATTTAATCAATACATCCAAGCATGATGACTGACGAGAATTAAACAATTATATCCATCAGTGGGAGACAAACCTCTTCCTGTAGTTCCTTAAATTCAGGCAATGCTCTGAAGGAAGCCAAATCCGGATCGTTAAGGATTGTGCCAAACTTTAGGTTATACTCTTTCAAAGAAGTGCGTAAACACTCAGCAGCTTTCTTTCCTTCCCCCCTTAAGTAAATAAAGAGAATAAATAAGCAAACAGAGAAGTAATAAAAGCATGACGATCAATAAATAAGTGACACTCCTTTGCGACACTCATTGAAGTTTCAACATTGTTCTTAATGATCCTTCCAATGAAACAATTAAGCTAAGAACTGTAATTAAGAAACTTTAGGTTCCATTACTTTCCTGTTCACAAAGCTGAATCAGTGATTGAGAAATTTAACATTTCTTTACTTGCATTTTACACTAGAAGAAAGTCAGAAATATGTTTTTTCTTGCAATGTCTCAACATGATTTCAAACAAGTAACTGTTTATGCAGCTTTAATCAATTCAACCATGCAAGAGGCAAGGATAATTATACCTGTAGGCATGGCAGCATGCTTTGTTGTAAAATGCAGCTTGAGCCTCCACAGGGTTGGGATTTAGAGTAAGTGCTGTGTCAAACTGCACAAGTGCATCTTTCACCTGGAAAACTCAAATGCAATGAACCAGGAAGGTACATGATGCCCATATTGCAGATTGAAATCCAAACCACAGGGGTCTGTAACCAACTTGATGGAAGTTTGTTACACAAACTAAAATGCAGAGCATTGGAAACATAATTAAGTGGGAAATAACAAGAAAAGACAACTGAACAGTTTATAAGTTTAGTCAATTCACAAAAGAAAATTTGTTCATTAAAAGGAAAAAGAAAATTTGATCAAATAATTGACAAGACATTAACAAATTGATAGTTTTTTCCTTTCTTTTGAATCGAGGGTCTATCGGAAACAACCTTTATACCTCACAAAGGTAGGGGGTAAGTTCCACGTACATCCTACCTTCCCCAGAACCCAGTTACGGAATTATACTGCTTATGGTGTTGTAACTGTAATTCAACCTATTAGATGATATTCTTAAGCTTGCTATGCAGGATCAGATAGAGATATAGAAGAAACTATATCTCAGACGTACAAGCTGCTGATTAGAAATAGAAATACTCATTGAGTGGGAAAATCTTGAATCATCAATCTTTTAGTACAAGAATAGGCATACCACTGTGACACGACGATTGTAATGTCGAATGCAAGGCAGTGGTACTTATTCATCATGCACAGAAAAGCATGCTCGTTGGGCATGTTTAGTTTTAGACAAAGGGTGCTGGACATAGTGAAAATGAAATAAAAGATGCATGCATGGAACTCTTTGCAGCAAAGCCATAAAGGTACAGAAACTGCCATGACTATTTACTAGCTCAAATATTCATAATCTCATGGTGCGCATGTATTCTTGATTCCATTTTATGAAACAGATCATACGGTATTCTTTGCAGCATAAATAGGCATGCTAAATGTGGATGCCACCACAAACTGAGTAGAACAGCAATATTTTTTGAGGAAGAGAGATCAAAGTTTACAGCAATTTGTTTTCCAATTGTAGTCCTTCCTAGTCCATCCATCTCGATTTATGTGTTTTGCCGTTTGATAACAATCTTAGCATTATTATGAAAGTACGGTCATAAGCATTTTGAAATCTAGTTGTTTTACAGATGAAATCTGAATGTACCTTCCGGTTTTTCAACTCACTTTCAAAATTTGAGTTAGTTGACATTGACATCAACCACATAATTTTGCTAATTTTTTACTCCAAGATTGTCATATAAAATCAGAAGGATGAATACTTGAATTCGTTGTTATGCACACATGAAAATGGCAAAGATAAAGAAACCAAATTGATCATCTGCTGTCCTATTAATACTGTTCGAAGCCAGCTATAGATAATTCATGCAACAAAAAGAGGGGCAATCCAGTGCACTAAAGCTCCCGCTATATGCGGCGTCCGGGAAGGATCGAACCACAAAAGTCTATTGTACACAGTATTACTATGCATTTCTGCAAGAGGTTATTTCCAAGATAATTCATGTGACAACGATGATAAATTAACAACATTCAAAATAGTGATCATTTGCAAAGGAATAAACTTGAGTAAAAACTATATGTACCATGTAAGGACTAAACACGTCGACGTGAGATATCACTGGATTCACAGAAAAGATAGAAGGGGAATCTATGCACGTTGAGAAGATCTCTACAAATAAAAATCATGCAGATATGCTGACCAAGGTTGTATCACGGGATAAGTTTTCATTGTGCAAAGAATTTGTCGGCATGCACTCAAGTTAGAAAATTGGTCTTACCTCTTTGGGGGAATGGGTCTGGAGGGGAGATTGATGGGGTCCATACCCATTAAAGGAGAACTAAGAAAGAAGAAAAAGAAACAAGTTGATGGCATAACAACTTTTGGCTAAAACTTGTTTTGGTAACAATTTGCAAGAATGCAAATTGACTAACTTCTAACGTCCAACAAGTCATTTTGATTGGTTGAAAAGGTTGGCCACTCTTTTTATAAATAAAGAGCCTTTGCTCTCTCATTTCATCACCCAGAGAAAGAAGCAATCCAATAGCTGTGGAGAGCATCTCGTAGGCTGTGTGAGGAAAATAGTTTGTGAGAAAGTGTAACTCTACGCAAAAACCTTTGCATCCTTTTTGTTCTTTTAATTCTTGTTGATTACTGTATCTCAGGTGCTACATTACTATTTCGCTTTTAGTACCGCAAACATTATTTCTTCGGCAGGTTCCTTCCCAACAAGATTTACTCGATACGGGGAAATTTTGAAAATACATGACAAACTAGTAAACTTACTCGAGCAAAATGCTTACACTGATTGCAAGGCTAGTTTGGAAACATCACTAATAAGGTTAGATTAATAAAAATATATCTCGTGAGTTAGGGAATTAAAGAATTAGAAAGATACCCGTCCTTTAGAGAAGAGGTCGAGGCCCAAATTGACACATGACTCAGCAGTGGGCGTGGGTTCACTAACTTGGGGCGACGACGATGCTGGCGGAGGGGGCGAAGTAGAAGAACAAAAGACTAGTGAAAGACGATTTTTTGTGGGATAATTTAGGCATGATTGTTTAGCAGTGATTAAATATTTGGAAGAAAAAGAGAAGAAGCAGAAATAGAGGTGGTTGGACGGAAGAGTTGCAGTGGCCATGTCCAACATTTCATGGCATAAACAAACCACCACAAAGTTTATCCATTCGCAACACGCCTTTACTTCTTGTGGCTTTCATAAAAGACTTGAAAATAGAAAAAATATTCACAAATAGTCACACTTCCAAGTTTAATGAGAAAATTGAGGAAAAGGTGGGAAAAAAAAGTATAAGTTCGATGTTAAAGACTTCTGTTTAAGTTAATTGGAGAGTAAAATTTTTTTAAAATTTTTTTTAACTTTGATAAAATATTTGAAAAACATTCTTAATGATGGATTTTTTACTCTTTCAACTTCCTCTTCTCTTTTTCTTAAGAATAACCACAACAACTCTACAATAACCATAACAAATTAATAATTTTTTTCTCCATTTTTTTCTTTTTCATTCAATTCTCAAATTAAAATTTTGATTTTCACAGGTAAAATTCTTCTATTTTCTCTCACAGATAGAATTTTATATTTTTTATATGAAAATGGTGTATTAGGTTTAAGAAGAACAATAACATGAATTTCATAAATTTTTTTGTTGCATGCCTTAATAAATAATCTTTTTATTGTTATTATTGTGGATTTCACATATTTTATTAATGCATGTATGTATTTTTAAATAAATAACAATCTCTCTGATTGTTTGGTTTGATTTGGTTGGTGTACTTAAGAAAATATCTTTTTGTTGCAACAAATTCAGAACTTGTTGTAGCAAGTTGTATAAATTGTTGAACTTTTTCTGCAATAGCTGCTGAAATCGGTAAAACAACTGGTGAAGTTTCATACAACAATTGCTGAAGTTGTTGCTTCTCAACTTAAGCATTATTTCAGTAACTTGAAAATATATTAGCAATTGTTGAAGTCGGTCGGTTGCTTCAGTAACTTGAAAGTTTGTTAGCATTGTTGAATATTTTGCAACAATTCAATGATCTATTTGAAAAAAAAAATATCTATGTACTTCTTTGATTAATTATGATAATATCCTTTTTTTATTTATTTTGAATGATTAGTTGAACTAATAGATGACTTTCTTATGTCGTGTGGTGTAGATAAATGACTTCGAAAAAAAACCCAACAATTGTTAGTGCTGTTGATACTCCTTGTCGTGTTACTCCTGCTCCTATTAGAAATACTAAAATGAAAATGAGTACATAGAGGCAAGGAGAAGAAGCCTCTAAATTATCATCACTCGCCGAACACGCCAAGGACTTTAGTGAGAGTGAGGCAATCAGTGACCTATGAAGAAAGCAAAAGGTCTCAACAAAAAAGAATAAAGTATCAAGAAGAAAGAATAAGGTCGTAGAAGAAGACGATAAGGAGGAGGTGGTGGATCCAAAAGTGGTAAGTATAAAGAAGATGGTGCGGAGGATAGAAAAGTTGGGAATAAACATAGAATAAAGTAATGGCATGATACACTTATCTTAGAGGAGATAGAGACATCTCATTCTGCAGTGTCCTCTCCAATCAGTCCTAAGGATGACACCTCGCTTAGGCCTACTAAATATTCAAATTACAAGTTTGTGACCATGATCGACAAGCATCCAGATTTGACAGGTGTTGTTAATGTAAAGTCTGACTTGGGGAGGTCTTTTTTTGGATTTTGAAAGATCTCGATAGCAACAAAAACCAAAAAAAATTTAGACCTTCCATTTTGTGAGAACTGTTTAACAAGTTATTGAATATGTTGCAGCAGCTAAGATACATGTTGCCAATTTTCCTACCGAATCTGTTGCAGCAAGTTAGTTACTTGCTGAGAAATTCTTACCAAGTATGTAATTTGATTAAGCAATTGTTGTATTTGCTGGGAATTTTCTAATAGTTGTATGCATAGTCAATCTTAATTGAGCTAATTGATTATTAATTGATTGGTTCAATCATAATTGATAATAAATAGAGCGGTGTTGGTCTATTATAGGGCTTATAGTTAAACTTAGTAGTGATCTTACACATTGAGACGGTAATTTTTCATAATAGACAATAAATTGAGTAATTGCATGCGTAGTCAATCTTAATTGAGCAATATGATTATTAATTGACTGAACTAGTCACATTTATTAATAAATGGAGCAGTGTTGTTCTATTATATGACTTAGACTCGATGGTAATATTATACAATGAGATAATTTTTTATTTAGAATAAACGACAAATTGAGTAATTGCACATATAGTCAATTTTAATTGAGAAACTAATTGGCTGGATCGATTATATTTAATGATAAATAGAGTGGTGATGTTCTATCATTTGACTTAGACTTACACTTAGTGGTGATCTTATACAATGAGAAAATAATTTATGCATAACAAATGATAAATCGAGTAATTGCACGCGTAGTCAATCTTAATTGAGAAACTTGATTATTAATTAATTATATCAATCATATTTAATTATAATAAAGTGGTGTTGATCTATTATAGGATTTATACTTAGACTTAGTGATTTGTTTATAATAAGGGGATCAATCAAGTAATTACACGTGTAGTAAACCTTAATTGAGAAATTCAATTATTAATTGATTAGATTAATTATATCTAATGATAAATATAATAGTGTTGGTCTATTATAGGACTTAGACTTAGACTTGGTAGAGATCTTGGACAATGAAATAGTAATTTGATCATAATAGACGATAAATCAAGTAATTGCATATATAGTCAATCTTAATTGAGCAATTTGATTATTAATTAATTGGATTAATCATATTTATGATAAATAGAATGAAAATGGTATATTATAGTACTTAGACTTAGATTTGGTAGTGATCTTATACAATGAGATAGTAATTTATTCACAACAAATAATAAATCGAGTATGCACACGTAGTCAACCTTAATTGAGGAATTTAATTATTAATTGATTTGATAAATTATATTTAATGCTAAATAGAATGATTTGGGTCCATTATAGGACTTAGACTTAAATTTGGTGGTGATCTTACACAATGAGATAGTATTTTTTTTTCTCTTAACAGACAATAAATCAATAATTGCACGCGTATCAACCTTAATAGAGAAATTTAACTATTAGTTGATAGAGTAGTGTTGGTATATAATAGGACTTAGACTTAGACTTAGTGGTGATCTTAGTTGAATATGATACAACAAATTCGATAAGTTGCTTGATAATTTCCAACAAGTTACTAACTTGTTGCAACAGATTCAGTAACTCACTTGAAAATTCTCAGCAAGTATCTGAGTTTCTGTTATCTGCCCAAATCATTTATGAATTGTTGGAATCGTTATTTTGGTTTCCTGACATTTCTATAGCGTGTTATCTCAATTTTCCTATTTTAAAAGCTCAACCTTGAAATTATGAAAATTGAGAGTGAATTCTTAGTAAACACACTCGAAATTAGATTCTGACAGTTTTGTTAGATCTCAAATGTCAGCTTTGGTCTAGTTGGAACTTTAGTTCATGACTTTAGGCTTTCGTTTTGAGTTTGAGCTGTTTTGTGGAAATTTAGTTCATATGGGTTTATTTTGGAGCTTGGGATGGATTTTGATGATCAGAGTATTCCTGAGGTTTCCATGCTCGTTTTGAGGATTCATGTCGGAAGTTAGAAAGTTAATGGTTTTGGTTTAGTTTTGTTTTAAAGGTCTTTTTGCTCGAACGACCTCCGTTGATCAATTTCGTTGAATCCGAAATATGTTTTTCATACAAGTTACATATTTGATTTGTTGTTGTGGACTCCATTTCAATTTCGAAGCCCTAGTTGGAATTACAGTTGTTGTAGAATTTTCTGCATAAACAATTACTCAGTGCGTCACGCTGATGGAGTGCAATTGTGGTAGTGCTGAGTTTTCTCGAATTGGCGCCGTCGGCGCTCTGAGAGCATGTTCGTGCTTATTTTCCCTTTTCCCTAGTTTAGCGTGATTGTACCAAAGTTGTTTTTCCTATTTTAGCGTAATTTGCTAGCTGAACGTGATCACGCTGAGTCGCGCCCAGTTTTATATAAGTCTGTTTCCTCAAAATTTTTGACATGTTGCATACAATTCTCTTTACCAAATTCTGAGTTCTCAGCCTAATTCTTCTCCTAAAGTGTGGTTAATTTCTAGTAGGAGTTCGGGAAGCGGTTCCTTGCGTTTAATGCTTCATTTTGGGTGAGTTTTCTCCTTCTATACTTCTCTTCAAACTTGTGCATGAAGCTTTAATGGTGAAATTGGGGTTCTTGGATGAATCATAGTGAATTCTTGTTGGTAGTTAGGTAGTGTTGATTTGGAGCTGTGGGAAATCACTCCTTGCAACTTCCTTCTAGTTTTGGGTGAGTTTTTCAACCTTGATTCTTTGATCACCTTCTTGAAAGTTTTATTCTCTTAATACATAAATTTTCTTGGCCTTTTGAGGATCTATTTAGGGTCCGATTGAACTCATTTTCGAACTACATGTTCCTTGAGTTGAGGCCTACCTCCCGATAATTATAGTTTTATATTTCTAGGCTATAAAGCCCATGGGCTCATATTTGGGACCGATTTCAGACCCAAATTGCACTTGGCAATATGGGTCTCATTCTTCACCTTTTGACCTGTAGAGAGTAGTTTTGCTAGTTTCGAGCCGGTTTAGGCAAGTTTGTAATAGCTTTGGCTTTTCTTTGTGCTTCAAGGACTTACATCGGTGTCTAGGTAGGCTAGGCTTATTTTTTCTTTAGACTGGACTACTATGGGGTGCTTTTGTGATGTGTCTAGCTGTGTAGGATAGTTTTTAGGTTGGCTACCCCTTTCATATTGCTATTTTTACTTATTTTACCTACTTCTGGGGTCCCATAGAGGGATGTAGAGGGATTTAGGCTGTGTATGGATTCCCAGCCTTGCTGAGAGTGGTTTTGGACCCTAGAGGTTATGATATGCCATGTTAAGATCTTGTGAGAGAGATGCGTACTTAGCTGGTGGCTTCTGGC
>JBDJHY010000116.1:15237724-15249470 GCA_039654485.1 Withania somnifera | reverse complement strand
GCATAACTTGCAAACGAAACCTCCAAAACACAAACTTAAGGTCAATCTTGACTTTGTTTGGCATTTTGGAGCTAATGAAACTGTTGGAATTTAATTCCGAGGTTGTTTTGAAGGAAAGTTGACTTTGGTCAACGAATACTTAACTTTAGGCTCTAAGATAGGAAATTTAAGATATTTCTCAATCGAGTTGCCAGGGATCTGAACTTTCGGTCCCAGCAAGTTATAAATAACTTGGGGCAATTGCTGAAATGCTCTAAGTTACAATACAATGCGTATTTATCATAAATGACGATAAGGGTCATTATAGATAGTTTAGTTGTATGGAGTCCAATATCCATTATATCTGATCAAGGTACTCATTTTACTTCGCACTTTTGGAGTACTATACAACTGAGATAGGTACTCAGCTTGATATTAGCACAACTTTTCATCCTCAGACCGATGGCTAGTCTGGCACTATTCAAGTATTAGAGGATATATTGTGAGCATATGTCATTGACTTTGGTGGTCGTTGGTGTTAATTCCTACCGCCTACAGAGTGCCTATAACAATAGTTATTATTCGAGCATTTAGATGATGTCATTTGAGGTATTATATGGTAGGAGATGTAGATCTCCGATTTGGGTAGTCTGAGACTTCAAAGGAGAGACCGTGGATATAATTTTTTTACGAGACTCCATGGATAGAGATATTGATTCAGACTCGACTACTTTCTTCCTAGAGTAGGCAGAAAGTTATGCTGATAAAAGGGCTAGGCCGTCGGAGTTTATGGAGGGTGATAGAGTGTGGTTGAAGGTGTCACCCATGAAGGGTATAATAAGATTTGGGAACAAAGGGAAGTTGAGTCCCTGTTTCATTAGTCCTTTTGAGATTCTAGAGCGAAAAGTAAAGGTGGCATACAAGTTAGCCTCACTACCTGGTTTGTTCGCGGTTCATCCAGTCTTCCATGTTTCTATGCTTCAGAGGTATATGTTCAATGAGTCTTATGTGCTTCAGTGGGATACTTTGAGTTTGGACCGAGATTTATCCTTTGAGAAAGATCCAGTTGCTATTCTTGATAGACAAGTTCGGAGGCTTCGGACCAAAAAGGTATCTCTAGTGAAGGTGTAGTGAAGGCACAAACCGATTGAGGAGACTACTTAGGAGATCGAGTCAGATATGCATAACTAGTACCCATAGTTGTTTGTCCATTCAGGTACTTCTTCTTCCTTATGTTTGAGGATGAACATGATTTTTAAAGGTGGATATTGTAATGACACTCAAGGTCATTTTTTCGTCTCCAGTGTATTTTGACTATTTTACCTTTTTCGTAGTTTCTTTATGCCAAATGAAGTTTGTTTCTATGATTGGTTTGGGAATATGATAGCTTTGAGTTGGTTTTGGAGTTTCTTTTAGTTTTAGAGCCTTAAAAGGTAAAATAAGGAACTATAGGGATCAGTTGGAGTTTGAGACCTTGTATCAGAAATTTGTCAATTCCATTAATCTCAGAATGTTGAGTTTGGTCTAGTAGTACCTTCATTTCCTATTTTAGGCCATTCATAATGATTTTGGGTGATTGAACGGGATAAAGTTGAGCTGTAAGTGAAATGGTTGAATTGAGTCAACATTTAAACTTAGAGTGTTCGGATTGAAAATACGATAATTTCTTTGGATTTGGGAGGTGGTTTTTAGCATAGAATGAGGTCTTTTGTATTTTCCGTAAGACCGAGGGGCATTTGGGTCATTTTAGTTAAAAATAAACCCTTAGAGAGTATAGAATCAAGGAGACCTCGTACGCGTATTTTGATGGTTCTGTTCAGTCCAAAATATTGAAATTAGTATGTTCGCATATATGGTTTGTTGTTATAGGATTTCGAACAAATCCCAAGGGTCCATTCAAAAATCATTTAGAACTTATGAATTGCCATCGAGAAAACTTTTGTGCTTCTCCCAAGCGACCACCCTGATCACAAGTAAGGGGCCATTTTCGCAGAGCATTGGACTAGAGAAGCATAGCGTTTGTGTAGGGTTGGCCATGTTTCGATTCGTTTGCCTAAGTTGACTTTCGCGATTGGGACGTGTAGTTCGCGATCACGATGAAATAGTTGGCATTGACCTTTGCAATTGCAGAGGGGGCACCACAAATGCAGTGAATGGCTAAGTTCAAATTGACGTTTTAAAACAGAAAACCTCGATTCTTTCTCATATTGTTTATTTAATATATGCACTAAACCCCTAATTTGTAAAGTTGATCAAGGTTTTTGAAGATAATCATTGGTGAGTTTTCTTATCATTTTTCATGAATTTTCCATCACTTTAACATGTTTTTACATCAACCCCAAAAAAATGAGTAAAATGATAAACTTAACTTGGGATGTTAGCTATGAAATGGAACTTGGGTAGGCTAAATAAAACTTGATATTTAGCCTACCCAAGTGATGAGTAATATATTTTTTTGATAAAGTTTTGATTTTGACACTGTGGGCCCAGGGTTAATTTTTGCATAAACCTTTATTATTTGAGTCTTAGGTATTGATTAGTGTATATTTTCTTGTATTCTTTGTGTTGGTAGTTAGATTATTTGTTTGGAGGCTCAAAGGAAGGATAAAGCTCACGAGTGAGATATTTCTCTAATTTTAAGGCAAATTATGATTATTTGGTCTTTTTTATAAAGCATTAGTGATTACTTGCTAGTTATGTGTCGTTAGGAAAGATGAATTACTTAGGGGTAATTGTGGTGACATGTGTCGGGTCAAAATAAAGGAATTGTTTGATGATGTGACTTCATGATTTGTGACTTTATTCTATCTTGTAAACTCAATGAAATGTCATGACTTGGTTGGATTACATTGAGATGAAATTGTAATAAAAACTACCTCATCATAGCCTAATCAATTGAACTATATTGTTTCTTTTGAAACCTTGTGGGGGTTTGAATAATTTGATTCTTCATTATACTCTGATTTGATGTCACTCTCTATACTTACATTGTGATATACATATTTATTCTATTTGTGCATGGAAGAATTGAGCATGAAAGATTGAATTGTAGATGTGATTTGAGATGTGGGGATCCAAGGTCTTTGCTAGACACACATTGTTGAGATGTTCTAGATATTGGTGAATGAGGTTTCTACAGGCGGTGATTTATGACCTGAAATTTCAGTTAGGAGGTTAATTTCTGGCATGAGGTTTCTGCTAGGCCATGATTTATGACCTAAAACTCTGCCAGGCATTGATATGGTAAACGAACTTGAGGTTTCTACCAGGTTGTGAGATACGAGACATCGAGGTTTCTGTCGGGCATGTATCGGGAGAGATAGTGCATGCATGCATCATGATTAATTACGCATTTGTATTATATTGCATTAATTCTGGTTTGCTTCTAATTTGGATTGTCTGCCCTTTCGATAACTTGTACTTACTTGGGTCACTGGATATTTGAATTATACTCTAAACTTGTTGATGTTACTTGATGATTACTCTTGATTTAGGACTACTACTTGATATTTCATTAATGATTGATTTGATATTGTCAATCATTCTGAGGTGATTACTGTGGTAGTAAAATAGACGATAGTTATTTCTTGTGAAAGATATTCATATTTGTACACATCTTGTTCTGTATTATGGGTTGGGCTGCAGTATATAAACTGTTTGTAGGTTGTAGCACTGGAGGGTGACTGGATGTCAGGAGTAGTCACTAATTATTTATACTTAGATCAGTTGAGGATGTTGTTGAGTATAGTTGTATTATACTCACCCTTACTTTTTTGCACTTCTGTGCAGGTACCGCAACTAACCAGTCTTGAGCTCTCTCTCTCTTTAAGATTAGCCGTTTATCCAGAGACCTCTAGAGGTAGTTGTCGTTCATTCACAGTCTTAAAAGTCTCTCTTTATTATATTAAAGTTTTTATTTTTCCTGATAGATTTTGAGATTTAGAACAACTTTGTATAAATTATCACTTAGTGGCTTTATACAGTGTTGCCTGGTTTTGGGGTTGTATTATATAGTTTCTGCAGTATTATGGATATTTACTTATATATTTTACTTTTTATTTTTGAATTGTCTTCTCTTTTGATTAAACCGTGAGTTAGGCTGACCTATCAGGTCCATCACGCCTGAAGTTTGAGGCTTGATAAAAAAGTTTGTAGAAAGTTTATTAGTGGATGAAAAATCATTTGAAAGTGGTTTTCGTGTAATTAATACCTTCTACAAGAAAATTATGCCACATGAACATGAATGATGATAATGTTGGGTAAGATTATGGTTGGAAAACTCTTATTTAAGCAATAGCCTATGAAATGGGTTAAAACTAGTGGGATTGAATTTCCTGAGGCATATTTTAATGTGTAAATAATTATTTTTCATGTATTTATTGTTAGATCAAGAGCAACCCAAGGCTTGATAAAAGAAAAAACTTATATGAACCAATTTGCATGTATTTATGATAGTAACATGACATCCGGTTAGATTATGATTTAATGAGTAGTAGACTTTGATTAGTAAGTCATATACCACATAAAATTGATGGAAGAAAGCATGACTAAGCCTTCAATCATGTTCAGATGGATAAAACCTAAAATAACGAAAAAGAAACTATATATGTGATAACTTATCTGTATATGTGTATTATACCATTATGTGCTCTTAATTCAGATAAGACTAATGTGAGTAATAATGGAAGGATTATGTGCTAGTGCCACTATAAATTTGAGCTAATGATATTATGGGCTGAAAATGATGGTAAGGTCGATAAACATGTTTGTATGTGTATGTTCTGTATGGTGTGTTCACCTTGAGATGGTTATTCGTGTGGTTTGTTTATGAGGTGAGAAGTAAAGTCACAATGTAGATTTCCTAAGAGAAATTCGATTAAGTATTAACCTGCAATCTGTAAAAAAGAAAAGGTGGATAAACTGCGTTGACCATTTGTTTGGCTTCACAATGTGTGCATGAGTAAGTTTATAACTGTTAAGCCTGTCTTTGATGACTTGTTGATTGATTTAAACATACTTGTGGTTGATGATTTGTTGCCATTGCTCGACTAAATAAGCTTTTGATAGGTGAATGTATATGATTTGTGACATAAATTGTAAAGTGTATTTGTAAAAATGAGACGCACTTGAGATATAAACTGTAAAAGTGAAATTATAAATAGTAAAATGACCATTTGGGATAGGATACCGTGTCGGTACGAATTATTATATATGACTATTTTGAATCGAATACCGAATCGATGTGATATTATATATAACTATTTTAAATTGGCTGTCGCATCGGCACGATATATATATATATATGTTATAAATTGGGTGTTGCATCAATATAATACATGAATCCTAGTGCATCCCGTACAAGTTATGCTATTAAAGAAATAAGACTCTTAGCATATGTGTACAGAGTGAAAGCGACTTATGTATTAGAGTTATATATATATATACATTTTGAGTGACATTAATTAAATAAAAAGAAAGAACCTAAATATGGCGTTGAATAGGATACAGAGCCATATATGATATAGTACCGAGTGAGGCTGATGAGATACAAAAATGATATCGATTTAGACTCAGTATGGATTGTATTATTTTCTTATGTTGTGACTGTTTTATATTTGTAAAGTTGTGATGATTTATTAACAGTTTGGGTGACTCGTATGCCCTTTAATGTTTGACTTCGATGTGTTCGAATATTTGGTTACTACATTCTGTTGGGGTTGTTTGGTTTTATGTGCTGTTGAGATAACTTGATGACAAGATTATGCATTAAATAATTTTATATTTTTTACGAGTGGATGTATATAGTGTTGTGCCTTGTTGCTATTTGTCTTTGGGCTGAGTGAGTAATTCGTAATCTGAAATAGGGGTAGGTGACTTAAGGATAATAAATAATGACGGTTAAACTAGGTGGATTAGTAATGGTGGTACGTAGTAATGATGATGTCAGTATTGTGCCAGTGGCGATCAAATTTATTGTTATTGAATCAAATGCTTAATAATATTTGCTAGTGTCTAAGTCCAAATGAGAAAGATAAGATATAATTTTTAGACTAGTTGAGAAAGTGTGATAAATGGTGGAAGTTAGAGACACTAAACTGTTATTTGAGCAGTTTGTCAATTTTGTTGATTCTTATATGGTGTTGTATGAACTAATCCCAGTTGGTCGACCAATGTATCTCAACCCTAGTTATGCATCGTGTATTAAAAAAAGTGACATGTACCACAGTCTAAGTTATATATTATGCATTAAATAAGGTGATACGAAACGTAATTTCAGAATCTAGTGATATAAAATGCAATTAACTTCTATAATAGTATTTTCTATGTAGTTTACCCCCACAAAATGAAACTCAAAACCAAACTCTACAATTTATAATTAATTAATATCACAATAATTTTTAAAAATTACAGGTTTCTAATTAAGACCCACAAAAATATTTGTGAATGTATCATTACTGTGACTTCATACAAAATGTATCTGT
The DNA here is from genome assembly GCA_039654485.1 of Withania somnifera. Taxonomy (NCBI): domain Eukaryota; kingdom Viridiplantae; phylum Streptophyta; class Magnoliopsida; order Solanales; family Solanaceae; genus Withania; species Withania somnifera. Next base: position 15,243,009 of record JBDJHY010000116.1, on the reverse strand, counting down.
TGAGTAATGTATTAGAAAGGAACAAACTGTTTTTTTTTATAATTTATAAAGTATATGATGAACTAATATTAGGATATAAAAGGGTGTGATTTATATAAGTTTTTTCAAATAATATCAAGACAAACCTATTTTAGACGATTTCTGAACTTAGATACCCTACAACTGGGCCATAAACCAAGCGTAAACTTACCCAGGCTAGAAGACTATCATAAAGCCCAATAAAAAAAGCCTTTTTTAGACTTTCTATTCTGTTCTATCTCCTCTTCCCCATCCGCAGCTCATTCTAGAACATTCAGGTTTACCCAATACTCCTCTGAATATGTTTCCTCTTCACTTTTTTCTTCCGATCTGCATATTTACGTTTCATTATCCCTATGACGGAGAATTATTGGTGGAATTTTGTGTTAATTAGTATAAAAATTGCATCTGCAGGTGAAATATTTGCTGATTCGAAGCCTTCCTCTTCAATATCTCTTTGCCATGTGAGTTACTGTTGATCTATTGATAATGAATCTACTCTCTTCATTAAAGTAATTTAATTGTAAGTCTTACTATTGATGTCTCGTTTCGATTGTACAATCAAATTACTTTATAGTAAGTTACAAATAGGAAGGGGAGCTTGGAGTAACTGGTTAAGTTGTTTCTCTTGCAGAAACCCAAGGTAAGGCTGCGTGAAATATATCGTTGTGGTCCGGACCTTCCTTGGACTCAGCTCATAGCAGGAGTTTTAGTGTACTAGCCTGCCCCTAATTGTTTAAGTTGCAAATGGGATGTAACTGTTTATGAGTAACTCATTGGATCTAACTATAGATGAAGGTGTTTTCCATACCGTATGTATAGGTGTTATTTTAAATTACTTTTTTCAATTGTAAATTTTGGTTGTTAGGCTGTTTAAAACTGATATTCTGATAAAAAATTTGATTTGGAACAGTTAATAAGATAACAAGTTCATCTTTAGTTAAATCTTTATTTTTCCAAAGAGCAAAAGGGTCATTTGTTAGGAGGACTAAATTATATTGGGATTAGATGTCGACTAATTTGTTCCACCTGGGATATGGGATAGAATAATTCCAAGATAGAGGGGATAAGGCGGCATATCCCCAAGCGTGGTATAAATTTTATCCCATGCTTAATCTTGGAATATCCCACCTTATTCCGTGTACCAAACAACCCCTTTGTTTGACTGAATCAATTTGAAGCTGGTTGTTAATTGGAACTATGCTACGAAAGAAGTGAAGTTGATGGAAATTCAATAATATAATACTCATTGCGTCTCAATTCAAGTGTCTTAGTTTGACTAGGCATGGAGTTTAAGTAATATAGTGAGACTTTTGAGTATTGTAGTTTTAAATTAAAGATGTGTATAGTCCTTGCCACGTAGAATGTTGAAACTGTAAAACTTACTAAATATTGAAAGAAGCACGCTTTTTGGGACTAACCAAAATGGAAAGTAAGATACATAAGTTGGGAAGGAGGAAGTCATCTTTTATGATTTTTACCATTGGTCGTATAATATAGCTAACCCAGTTTCTTGATTATACTGATTCATTGTTAGTTTCCGTATGTGCAAAAAATTACCAATTTAACACATCTATTTAAGACACTTCAAGTAGTTAGCTGATATTATGCTCTCTTGGAGAAGCACTATGTCTTGGGTGGAAATGTTTTGAGTGGGGAGTGAGTGTGAGTGTCGTAGACCCGAACCTATCCTGTTATATTTGGATTTTGTTACTAGTTTTAGGACTTCGCCATATTCTTCAACAATTAGAAGCTTAACCTACTTTACCTTAATTAATAATTATCAGCTTAAACATAGTTGACTGTGTATCTGAACCACAGAGTGCTAATACAGGATCAGCTTCATTGTATAACTAATCTGGTGTTATCTGGAAATTTTTGAAGTCAAATCTTTCTCAACTTTCAACTTTCAACTTTCAATATCAGTGTCATGGGTCTAAGATCTTTCAACCATGGTAGCCTGCTTCTATTTCTTTTGTCGCATAAAGTTTTTAAATTTCAATTTTTTCTAAATTTTAGTATTTATATTAAAAATGAAGAATACTTAAAAAACTTTTTGATAATATGCTCAGAAGTGTGCCACAAATTCTAGCGCTTATGTATGTGTATGTACACACATATTAGGCAAGATGGCGCACTCTTCTGCCAATGCAAGAAGGGCTGGAAACTTAACAAGTTCTACTTAATTTCAATTTTCATGTATTAAACAGAAGTGCTTTGCTTTGACACAACCCTTATCCTTTCTCTGATGCTACTGCTTAATTTTAAACCATATCCATTCTTTGGTGCAACTTCATGTATTAAAGAATGCTGTCATATGTCAATTCTTATTCTGGACACAACTGCTTATTATTCTTCCATATCCCGATAGATTGGGTCTGAATTGGGTTACGATTCCCCTATCTTGTAGATAGTATTATAGATTGGTTTTTAGTGAGAAGCAACATTTTCTAGTGTCCTCTCCATGTTGAAACTTCCAATAAATCTATTAGTAGTGCTTTGTTAGTCCCAACTTAATTGATTGACTTTTTTTTTTCTAAACAAAAATGCACAAGTATTTCTGTTGATATCCCCTATTCTTGTATATTGGTGCAGCGTTGTTGATGTTGTAAGCTGTCAAAAAAAAAAAATATACTAATATCCATTTTAAGTGAGCTTACATTAATACTAGATGTTTGTGGATACTGTGTTGGCCGTCATTGTCGGCTTGTATTCCTTGCAGACCAATAGGCGGAGTGTCATTTTTCTGCTGCTTTGCTAGTAACTAATTGATGTCAGACGCATCTGATATTATTCCTAGGCGATAATCATCTATATGATTTACAAATATTAAGCACATGTGCACACTAGGAGTTAAGACTGTTGTAACTATTTACAAGTGACACCTCAGTCGCTATTGACTTTGTTGTGGCAAGATATGTGTAAAAAATCTGAGCAGTCCACAATTCCCTGATACCACTTCTCTTATTGTATCTGTAATTTTATATGGGTAAGAAATTTTTGAAGTAAGCTTCACTCTTTAAGTCTTGCTTTATATTGTGATTTACATACAGGATATTTTAGTATACACCCAAAAATAATATATCCTGCATGGAGAAAAAGTTACTTGCAGGAGTTTTTCTTCCAAGTGTGAGCTTTTGCTAATGTTGTCATCTCTTAGAAGATTATTTCTGATGATTTTGTTTATGTTCAGGTCGGACGAGGAAGTTGTTGACCAGAAGGCGACACTTGAAGTAAGGTGCAAGCCTAAGTGTGTAAGGCAATTAAAGGAATATCAGGTGATTCCCAAAACAATGAAATAGCCTTTCAGTTATTTGAAAGGCTTTTGGTTCTTATATAATTGTTGGAACTATTACTTATCTCCATTTTTTTGTGTGTTCTGTCTTCCTTGATTAAACTAATTATCAGAATGAGCTATAACATTGTTTATGTTAGTGTCAGCCTCTATTTATTTAATAACTTCTAGCATTATCATGTACTGTTTCGTTGATGGCTATAGCAGTTGAATTTTCTTTTAGTTTGATAATTTGGGGCATTCTAGTGTGATAAAGTTCTTTCAAATGGAACACAATGGTATGTTTTACCAATGCATCTGATGTTTTACAACAATTCGAGGTTCCATAACAAACCTCCAATGAATTTTTTAGAAAATGAGAGATTTTAAAAAGATTATAGTAGACATCTCAAAAAAAAAAAAAGAACAAAGTAGAAAATACAATGAAAGACAGTCCTATATTGACAAGGATGATATTTTTCACGATTTAGTAAACACTATCTTCTGTATCGGATAGTAGAAATAAGCAAGAGTTATATTTCGATGAGAGGTACTATTTTCAAGGATTTCAATCAAGATACCTGAACACGACATTAGTTCATTCTCAAGTTCTTGAATCAGAGTGTAGTGGAATAATGTATTTATATTGTGGCCTTTTTGGGGTTTGCTTTTTTCAATAAACGTTGGTTATATATTTCTTTATATTATTTGTACTAGCAACTGATTTATGGATGAATGATCTTGGTGTAGTCGGTCTATCCTTGAAGCATCATTTATTAGAGACATCAACATATAGTTTTAGCTCAGCAGAACGAAATCTTTTTCTAGGGGATCCTATCAAATATAGAGAATGAAATAAATAGAAAGGTTGTTAGGATCCCCCTCTAGAAGGATCATCGACAAAGCTATTTTTTTTTTATTGCTATTTGGATCAAAAGTTGACATAGATGTTATGGTAGAATTATTTTTCCCTCCAAATTTTGTTTACATCTTAAATCTACAAATTGATTCATATCCATAAAGGAGCCGAATAGAATAACCCATTTGAAGCGTAATGATCATATGTTTGTAGTGCATTGTATGTCCCATAAGAAGGATCCATTCTTATGCTCTCCCAAAAGTCAATGATTATTCATATCTATTACCTTGACATCGAAAAGAGTCGATCAATGCTTTAATTTGTGTCCTGCTCACCCTAATGTTGCTCATTTGTCCGACTGTAGTTGAGCAACTTCTGAATATCAAGCAGATCTCTCCAGAGAGTAACGTGGCCAATTTTTCTTTGATCACATGATGCTGGGATTTGAACGGAAAAAATGGTTTTGCAGTCCTCACAGCTCTGGGCTGGCCGTCAGAAGTGGACATGTTTATGTTAAGTGGAAGACAACAAACTTATTAAATCTCTTTTTTGAGTTCACTTTTTTTCCCCTTTAAAACCATTTTCTCCTGAATTAAATCCAAATAAACTTAATTTTTTTAATAAGAATCCCCAACCCATTATATTCTGAAACTCAGGCCTAAAATGATCCCCCCAAAACAAATCAAACAAAGTGTTTTCTAACACAAACAAATTAAGCGAAGCTAATACCTTTTCTATTTGTCATGAATTTAGTATAGTTTCATTTTTAACTGTTACCATTCTCAAGAAAAAAGTACAGTTTCATTCAGTTTCATTTTTTACTTCTTCCATACTATAAGATCTACGGTTTTCAGAAGAATCCAGAGTGGCACAAAGTATCATGGATTATGTTATGTTGGACCTGGAGGCTTCTAATTTGGAAAATATCAAATATTATCACCTAACATAATATGTAATGCTTCAACAATCGACCATTCTAAATACCATAACAACCAATATAGCAGGTAAAGAGAATTTTCTTTACATGCGACTTGATGGGATGATTTCTAGGTACTAGGTTAGTAGGTTGGTGTTAGTTCTGTCAGTAGGTAGGATTGATTTGTTTGTCTTCCGTGCTAGGATTTGTATTGTTTT
>JBDJHY010000116.1:15221211-15237624 GCA_039654485.1 Withania somnifera | reverse complement strand
AGGGTAGTCAATTAGTTCTTAAGGGTCGTTTCATCTTGTACATTAAAGCTAAAAAGTTTATTTCCAAAAGGTGTATTTATCATCTTATTCAAGTTAAAGATACAGAATTTGAGACCCCAACTCTCAAGTCAATCCTAGTCGTATCTGAGTTCCCAACAACCTTCTCAGAGGATCTTCCTGGAGTCCCTACAGACAGACAGAGAGATAGATAATAGAATAGACCTCCTTTAAAGTACTCAACCTATATCTATTTTGCCATACAGAATGGCACAGTAGAGCTCAAGAAGTTAAAAGATCAGTTAAAGTACATTTTTGATAAATGTTTCATTAGACCTAGTGTATCCCTATAGGGTACGATAGTTCTATTCGTGCGTGCCACTCATAATGTGTATTGATTATCACTAATTGAACAAGGCCACTATCAATAATAAGTATCATATCACCAAAATTATTGACATGTTTGATCAACTTTAAGGCTCTAGTTTCTTCTCTAAGATAGACCTTAAATCCTGCTATCATCAACTCAAGGTTAGAGGATGTGACATTTTGAAGATAGTTTTTATAACATGATATGGTCACTTTGAGTTTATAGCTATATCTTTTGGACTAACGAATGCTTCTACAACTTTTATAGACCTTATAAACAGGGTGTTCAAGAAGCACAAGACATGTTTATGATTATGTTCATAGATGACATTTTGATTTACTCTAGAAGAGACACAGAGTATACAAACCATTTGAAAATTATTCTATAGACTTTTTTAAGTGTGATTTTTGCTGAAGTTAGTTTCTTTACTTAGTCATATGATCTCCAGCAAAGGTATTCAGGTTGATTCCCAAAAAGTAGATGCAATCAAGAATTGGCCTAGGCCCACTTCTCCTACCGATATTCAGAGTCTTCTGGGTTTAGCATATTACGATAGGAGATTTGTTGAAGGATTTTATCTATTGCTTCATCTCTGACCAAATTGACTAAAAAGAAAGTCAAGTTTTAGTGATTAGCTAGTTATGAGAAATATTTTCAAGAGTTGAATGATAAGTTGACCTCTGCCTGGTGTTAACCTTATCAGATGATACAAATGGGTTTATGGTTTTTTGTGATTCTTCCATAGTAAGACTCAGTAGTGTATTGATGCATAATGGCAATATGATAGCTTATGCATATAAATAGCTTAATACCCATGAATATAATTATCCCATTCATGAACTTGAGCTCCTAGTAGTCATATTTTCCTTGAAGATTTGAAGACATTATTTGTATAGTATCTATATAAGATGCATTCACTGAAGACAAGATCCTACAGTATGTGTTCACCCAGAGAGAGTTGAATCTTTGCCAAAGGAGATATCTAGAGCTTTTGAAGACCATGACATAAGTGTGCTTTACCATTTTGGTAAGGTATATATCATTACAGATGATTTGAGTAGACTATCTATGGGTAGTGTGACCCATGTTGAGGACGAGAAAAAAATAGTTAGTTAGAGATGTGCACCATCATGCTCGCTTGGGTGTTCATCTTATTGATGCAGATAATGATAGTGTATTAGTTCAGAATGTTTCAAAATCATCCTTGGTAGTTGAGGTGAAGGAAAAACAGAGTAGTGATCTTATTTTGATGAAGTTAGAAAAGGCAATCCTTTAGAAACAGGTTGAGGTTTTCTCCCAAGGGGAAGATAGTGTGCTTCACTATCAGGGCCATTTATGTGTTCTCGATATGGATGGGTTAAGACAGAAGATTTTAGTAGAGGAACATAGTTTCAGATGTTTCATTCATCCAGATTCCACTAAGATATACAGGGATTTGAGAGAAGTGTGTTGGTGAAATGGTATGAAGAAGGACATTACAGATTTTATGTCTAAGTATCCAAATTGCCAGCAAGTTAAAGTTGAATACCAGAGGTCGGGTGGTATTATTCAAGAGATTGATATTCCTACTTGAAAGTGGGAAGTGGTCAACATGGTTTTGTGGATGAGTAGCCTTTCACTCGAATGCAACATGACTCAATTTGGGTAACTATGGATAAGATGACTAAATTAGCCCGATTCTTGGCTATTAAGACTTCCTACATAACGGAGAATATGGAAAATTGTATATCTAGGAGATTGTGATATTTTATAGGACTCCCTTCTCCATTATTTCAAAAGGTACTTAGTTCAGGAACTCTCTCTAAAAAGTTTTGGGGACTAAAGTAAATCTTAACACATTTTTTCTTAGGCAAAGCACACTATTCAGACTTTGAAGGAAATTTTGAGAGTCTGCATGTTGGATTGAAAGGTAATTAGGATGATCATTTGCTTTTGATAGAGTTTGCTTATAATAATAATTACCGTGCTAGTATTCAAATGGCCCCTTATGATATGGGAGGAAATGTAGATCTCCCATCGATTGGTTTGAGGTTAGTGAGTCAATCTTAATTGCCAGACTCATTTTATGATGATATTCAGAGGTTCAATTTATCATAAAGAGGTTGAATGCAACCCAAAGTTGGAAAAAATCTTATGTATATGTAAGAAAAGACGTCTTAGAATTTAAGGCTGAGTATTGGGTGTACTTGAAGATTTCACCATGAAAGGATTTATAAGGTTTGGGAGAAAAGGGAAGCTCAGTCACAACTATATAATCCCTTATAAGATTCTGAGGAGACTAGGCAAGGTAACTATGAGTTAGATCTGTCTGCTGAGTTAGATCAGTCCATCCAGCCTTTCATGTGTCCCTTTTGAGAAAATGCCTTGGGGATCCAATCTTTATGCTCTCATCTCTCAAACTCAGACACGTTTTCTCAAAGCTCTCATTACAGTTCTCTCAAGAAGATGAGCAATCCTTAAAATTTCTGTATTTATTTCTTATTAGGTCAAACCAAGTATATGGGTATTCAATGAGAAATTCTCTTCGTTCTCATGCCCAAATTACGATTTTAAAGATAAATTCCATGACCCCATGAGTTTGGATACATACCTAAATTAGTCATATGTTCAAAATTCAGTCTTATAGGATATTTTCATGATCGTAACATGTTTTACAAGCTTTATCCTGATTTTCCTTGGTTATTTCATAGTATCCAAATTATCTTTATTTGTAAGCATGATTTTAGTTTTCAGTCCAGTTTCTCATGGAAGATTTTTCTTTTTTATATGGATTTCGTTTATTGGTTCTATTCTCTCATGGCTACATGAGAGTATATGGTTATTTTCAGTTTCAAGCATGTTTTACATGTCTTATTCAATATTTCAAGTATTTGCTAAAATTATGTATAAAAAATTAATTTTCAGGGTATGTATTACACCTCACAGTATGTTTTGATCTTTTGATCATAAATTATGATATATCAGTTTTCAGACTTAAATTAAGCATATTTACTGTTTCAAAATCAAATTATTCACTGACTCAGATTTATTTCAGTATGACTAGTACAATGTTAAATGAAGTATTATTTTATTAGTCCAGTTCAGTACAGCACAGTGTGACCATTAGTATTTTAGTTATGGGAATAGTATCTACGATTAGAAATCATGTCTTTATCTAGTAGAGGTTGACACCCCAATTCCAAAACTATATTGTCACTGAAGGTTTTATAGCCCGAAAGAATCGAGGCTCAACTTATTGGATCTACAGTTATTAGGTTCCTTACCTTGACCAGTATTGGGTCCCTTCTTTTCAGTGCGAGGGCAGTACAGTGAACTTTATAAGGCTCACATAGTTTATGTCAGTTATGAGAAACTCCCACCCATATTCTACTATATTCAGATTCATTTTTACAGTATTTTCTTATATTGCACCGATTTACAGTTATACAGACTATATATTGATTTTCAGAGCTTACCTATGCTTTCAATTTCTCAGATAGTTTTTATAACTATATTTTTATGCATCTACACTTCAATTGCTTTTAATTTATCAGTATACTTAATTTTTATTTTTAGAATGAATATATCTACTCCATAGGTTGTTTATACATGCATGTCTACATATCAATACGTCCGAAGTATTGATGCATACTCTATATTTGACCTATAATGTAGATTCAGGCTATCTATCCGTGTTCATGGTTAGCGCTTGGATCTTCATTCAACTTAAATTTAGTGGTGAGTGTTCATGATTGAGGGCCTTGATGATCAGTCACCAATCTTCAGATATTTATATTATTTTAGTCTATTTTAGCATCAATATTTTCTTTTATGAGTTGGAGATTTGTTCTAGCTGTTTTTCTAGTCTTATGTAGTAGATGCTTTTGAGACATAGTCTTAGTATTCAAAATATGGATTTGAGTTTGTTTTATTTCAAACCCATTCAGACTTATGGGATGTAGTTTGCCCACCATTTTCATTATTATTGTTATTTTATTACTTCTGCTATATTTCTGTGTTGTGTTAGTAGATGTGTCAAATACTCCGGGCTAGTAGAGGTCTTTCGAGTCCTGAGAGTCGTGCCCCGTCCAGAGTGTAGACTCGGAGCATAAGGTTATTAATTCGTAGTATTTGGTGCACTGCTTTGAATTCAAGCAAATTACTCATTTAGATTTAGAAATTGATACCGCAATTATGAGACAAATGAAAGAAAGAATATTAAACACACACAAAATTAACTGATCTCAATTAGGAGAGAAAAGCATTGCCAAAGCTTTTGTTTTCTTTCAGTTAGAAAAAGACAACTCATATATTTGTTGTTTGAAAAAAAAAAAAAGGTTTTGAATTTGGTTGAATGGATACGGAGTTTATTAGGCCATAATCATTCATAAAGATTTTAGGTGTGCTCGCGTATTTGTATATATTCTCTCAAACAATACACTATTGTTCACGCATAGTTGGTGCCAATTTGTGAATTGCAAAGATATGCTAACGATGGTGTATTTGTAATGAGTTATTGAATAAAAATTATATAGTGAGTTTGAATATGAAGGGCTTTGTTTAGTGTATGTTTTACTGACATCTTTACAGAGTATTTATTTTCTTTAGTGCTTTTTGCTATGTATTTGCTTTTTATTAGGTTAATATGTCTATTTTATTGTGCCTAAGTGGCGGTATTTTGTTATGCTACAATCCAAATGGGCTCTGAGCGAAACCCACAAATTTTTTCTATCAATTAGGCGAACCGACATCTCAATCCACTATATTCCATCAAAACGCGAGCTAAGAATAAATGTAAATGAACCAATAATTTTTATTAAACGGTGGAAAAAATAAAATGGTTTAATTATCTATTATAATTCAAAAATCAGAAAGTCACCATCACAAGAACATCTAAATGAATACTATGTACCAAGTCTTAGATATCCAAATATCAAGAAAAGTTAAGTGTCACTTTGCCCGAACAATGGGCAGGAAGTCTTCCGAGTAAATCCATAGCAAACATAAAACGAAGGTTCACCTTGAATCTGGAGCTTCAAGTTGGCTAGAGTTAAGGGTGTGTCTGAGACAGTGGAACACTTACGGCACTTAACAAATAAATAGACAAACAAAAAAAAAAAAGATAAGTAGGAAGTCAATACGAGTCACATGTACTGAGTATTTATCATAGGCCGACTTAAAATAAAAATTAATATGCATAAAGTAACAACTAAAAATCCATATGACACTTAGTAGGCAATAACCAACAAGTATGAGCCACAATAGCAACAAGATCAGAGTATAATGAAACCAACAATATCAATAAATATCCACGAGGGATGAGGCCTCCACACCAAATTCTTTGGGAAATTAAATTCTTTAAGATTGAGTGCATTAAATCATTTTCGTTTATTTTTAAATATTATTGTGCCGGAACATGGCACCCGATTTAATATATTGTGACAAAATATGGTACCCGATTCAATCATATTATGCCGGAGTGTGGTACCTGATCCAATCATATCGTGCTGAAATGTGGTATTCGAACCAATCATATTATGCTAGAACATGGAACCTATCCAATTATATCGCATTGAAATGTGACACCTGATCCAATTATAGTTAGTTCATCAACACTTTCCACTTTATTAATATAATGTCATAAAGCCTTTTTTATTCAAGACATCATTTTTTATTATAGAGAGTTCAATATTATGGAGTTCATGATTTTTGAGATCACTCTTCAGGCACAACAACACACCGATTCATTCAAACTACAACAACTAAGCATATAAGAAACTTCACAACAATACTTAACGCCTATCACTCACTATTAAGAGTCTCTCTATCACATAAAACAAACCATAACCTACCTCAAATTCGTGAGATATGTATGTTAGGAATCATCCCCCCCTCTTCTCACAAAATGAATCAAAACTTGATCTTTTGCACGTTCTAGAAACACATAGTGAATAATAACAATCAATTAGAAAAAAATGAAAAATAAAGAGTCAATTTTAGTGTCTTTCACCCAATCTCATGGCTTCAAGGCTAGCTTAATGGTTATTTTTATCTAGTTCACTAAGAACTTGCACAAATTCTAGTTTTTTGGAGATAATTTCTACCATCATTACTCATTGTACACAACAATATATCAATTCTAGGTGAAATTTTATTTCCCTACTTTATCTTCTCCAACCTAGATTTTTCGCCATGGTTATCCATCAGTAAAGAATTTAAGAATTTATCTCATTCTAGGGATTACAATAATAAAAGAGGAAGAAATCACTTACTTTATCGAAGAATTGCTCCCAAAAACTTGCTCTCCAACTCTAGCCTCGCCTTTCTTTTCTAAAACTGAGTTTATGTGAATGAACCCTATAATTGAAATAATAGATTTTGAAATTTCCATTTCTACCGTTGTAGCGGACCATTTACCGTTGCAGCGGTCCACACCGATAATTACCGCTAGCTCAAAACTGTGAGCTCCATCTAGTTCCCAGGTTCCTCAATTTTACAATACAAATTCATAATTCAGACATTAATTTATAAGCATGTTACCATAATTAGCATTATGGAAGTCCTAAGCCCCAATTCAATTTCAAAATGTGCTATGATTAGTTAAACGAATCTATTACATAAATTTTTACATTAATTATGACAACACTAATTCACCACTTTCTAAGCATCCAAGAATAAAAATTTGATCGAAACTACGCTAACCTTGAAATTTCTTAAATTTTATAGTTTGGGACCTAAACATCATAAAAATAATAGGAGGTATTCCATAACAATAAGATGGGTCGTTACATGTTAGCATCAATTACACCATCCTCCTTTCATGCCTAATTTTAGAGACAATCCGAGTAATAAATAGAGTGTAGCAATAGATTACATCAAATTGTAGACCCAAAATATAAAATTATAGATCACCTCTGTATCCTAATATTTAGAGCCAACCAGAAATTTGATCTCATCATCACTCTTATACTAAGAACCAAAATAATAAGGATATAGAGTGGAAAGGAAAATACAAATGACATCTTAGGTTTACATATTGCCTAGTTTTATGGATAATCACTATTTCTCTTTTCTCTTTTTTTTTTTTTTTAAATTTTTTTAATCTTGTACTTATGTAAGGTCTTAAAAGAATCCTCAACAGAAGATATATGAAAAAATAGTTTTGATCAGAGAAGATTAAACTAGTTAAAAAATCTGAAGTTAATATTAGATTATATTTTAATCTTTTTAATGATTACGCAAAGTGCGGGCAATATTTTAATATAAATGTATTGTAAGTATCTTAAATATATTATAATTGAAATTTGCATTATAAATTAAAAAAAAATGAATTACACTGTTATTTATGGTGGAAGAACTGTGAAGACCATTGGAGCTACTGATGAAAGACAGAATTGTAGATCATGTGGGACTAGTATCATGGACTTGTTTTAACTCTTACACTAAACATATATAAACCAAATTCCTAATGAGTGAAGGGGAAGAGCAGCTGAATGAAGAGAGAGAATGTTAACCTGCACAACATTTGATTTGATTTGATTTGAGTCAATAATTCAAATTTTAAAGTCAAAGGCCATAACATCCTTTTATATTATATGAAAATAGGTTAAAACTATCTTTTAACTATTAGATTTAAATTAAATATACCCTTCATATAAAATATATCTTTAAAAAATTATAAATATCAAATTTTAATGATGTGATCCAAACCCAGGAAGCTACTATATAGTAAGCATAACTAATGAAGAGTTCTGAAAATTGTTGTCAAACTGGAACAAATCTGTTTTTACACTAGCATACTCAATAAACACTAGAGCTGGAACCAAATTGGATAAACCTTTGGCCGGGTTGGGTGTTTTTTCGGGTTAGATACTAATTGAAAAATTTAAGTGGAGTATTTTTATCAAGTTGTGTGCGTTATATTATTAAAATTTTATGGATTGTCAAATAGATTATTGATGTATAGAAAACATTATATCTATGAACAAGATAGGTTTAAAACTCCAGGCCACACTATTACTACTCTGTGAAACACCCCTTATTCCTCTTTTATTTGCACATTTCAATAATTATATACTCTCATTTTTGCTGGTCAATTAAATAAAAATTTTTTTTTTGGTCATTTTTAACATATAAAAAAATAATTATTATTTTTTTATTTTTTATCTTCGATATTAATTAATTATTTTCAGATTGTTAAGACCAATGTTAAATATCAATTAATAGGGGTAGTGTGACAAAATAGTCATGTCAATTTTTATTTTATTAATGAATGTGTCAAATTTAAATGTGACAAGTAAAAGTGATAAAGAGAGTCTTATTATGCCTACAAATAAATAAATTATGCATATTCAGATATTGAATAGTTTCACTAGAATGTTCATCCATTGGTTCGATTTATCAATTTCGATTTTTAAATTCGCTAAATCGATAACCAAAGTAATAAGATATTTGTTATCGATTTTTAAGTTTATCCCTTAATGGCTTAGTTTTTAATTTAACTAATAAAACCACTCCTTTTTTTTTTCTTACTTTCTTTTATTTTTACTTGTTCATATATACACCACCTTCATACATAGACATGTACGTATATTACAAGCAAAAAAAAAAAAAATAAATTTAAATAATTTATTGCTAAAATAAATTTTCTTTTATTAGGTAGCAAACTCGAGTGCAATGTGGTTGTTACAATCTAGTCAAAAAGGAAAAAATAAGATTAATTCACAATAGTTTAACGATTTCTTTTATAAAAATAACAATACCAAGACAACTACTATAAAATTTATAAGAAAATTAAGTATGTGCAGATGGGGAGGAGAAAATGATGTTTCACACAATAGTAATGATGTGGACTTGAGTTTTGAATAAATGTTGTTCATGGATTTAATATTTTCCACGTGTCAATAATCGGATGATGTATTGGACAAAATTGGAGGAAGTTAATAATGACGAGGTATTTTTATACCAAAATATAACGAAGAATATAAATGTTTTAAATTTGATAGTCGAAAGGCAATTTTGACCTTCTATACGAATATCGTACAATAGGGGCCATAAATGTAGCGTAACGTACAAGACCAAACCAACTGCCATAAAGCCCAACAGAAAAACTTCCCAGTCTCTTAATCTTTGGGTCTCCTCTTCGCCTTTCGCTGCTCCTTCTAGAACATTCAGCTTCAGGTTTACCTTTTGCTCCTCCTCTTGTCTGCATTTTGATCTGTACCTTTATCTTCCGATCTGCAAATTTGCGTTTTCGGTTTATATCGTACATAAGGACAATTATTGGTGTTTGCACTAGTTAATTTTGTATTGATTAGTATAAAAGTTGCATTTGCAGGTGAAATTTGTGCAGGATCGAAGTCTTCGTCTTCGTCTTCAATATCTCTTTGCCATGTGAGTACTGTTGATCTATTGTTAATGTAACTTTACTCTCTTCATTACTGATTTGAGTTTAGGTTTTACTTTAATAGTCTAGGATATGGGTAACTCATCGGATCTAACTATAGATGAAAGTTATTCTCCGTACCATTTGTCTGAGTGTTATTCTAAATTATAAACTTGGTTGTTACGTTGTTAAAAATGGAGATTCTGATAAAAATATGCAGAAAATTTTGACCCAGAACAGCTAAAAAGGCAACGAGTTTTCACCTTCTTTAGTTCATCTTTGTTTAGCCAAGGGAAAAATAATTGTTTGACTGAACCAATTTGGGGTTGGTTGTTATTTGGAACTATAATATGAGAGAAGTGAAGTTGATGGAAATTGAATAGTATAATACTCCCTCATTCTCAACTTACGTGTCTCAGTTTGACCAGGCGTGGAGTTTAAGAAATAAAAACAGATTTTTGAATCTTGTGGTCTTAAATTAGAGATGTGTGTACTACTTGCCATGTAGAATGTTTAGATTGAAAAACTAAATAAATATAGAAAGAAACATTCTTTTTGGTACAAACCAAAATGGAAAGTAAAACATTTAAATTGGACAGAGGGAGTAACTTTTTGTGATTTTTCCGATTGTTTATATAACATAGCAAAACCAGTATTTTGATTGTACTAGTTCGATGTTAGTCTCTGTATGTGCAAACAACTTACCAATTTAACACACTTGAGTAGTGACTGATATTCCTAAGTTGATGGATGAATAATGTTCTCTTGGAGAAGCTCTATGTCTTGGCTGGAATTGGTTTGAGTGGAGAGAGAGAGTGAGTGTCCTAGACTAAAAACCTACACTGTTATATTTGGATTTTGTGACTAGTTTTAGGGCTTCACGATATCCTTCAGCAATTAGAAGCTTAACTTTACCTTAATTCATAGTTATCAGCAACATTGTTGACTGTGTATCTGAACTGCAGCCTAGTACTTTTCGGCTCAGCTTCGTTGTATGACTAATCTGGTGTTATCTGTAAATGTTTAAAGTCAACTTTATTTTTAACTTTCAATTTCAATGTCATTGGGCTAAAATCTTTCAACCATGTTAGCCTGCTCTTATTTCTTTTGTCACATAAAACATTTTGAAATTTCAATTAGTTCTAAAGCTTTACCATTAAAAATTAAGAATACTTAAAAAGTTTCTTAATAACATGCTCAGATGTGTGCCACAAATTCCAGCACGTGCATCTGTATGCGCGTGTATACACATGTGAGGCAATATGGCGTATTGCTCTTCCAATGCAACACTTGCTGAAAACTCAACAAGTTCTACTTAATTTCATGTATTAAAGACAACTGCCTTGACAAAATACTTATCCATTCTTTGATGCTACTGCTTATTTTTAAACCTTATCCTTTCTCTGGTGCAACTTCATGTATTACAGAATACTGACATGTCTCAATTCTAATATTTTGGACACAGCTGCATATTATTCTACCCTAATATATTGAGTCTGGATTGGTTCACAATTCCCCTATCTTGTAGACATTTATAGATTGTTTTTTAGTGAGGAGCAACGTTTTCTAGTGTACGCTCCATGTTGAAATTTCCAATAAATTTTTTATGCAGTGTTTGTTGATGTTGTTAGCTGTCAAATGCAATAATATCCATTTTAACTTAGCTTCCTTTAGTACTAACGAAGAAGTTCCGCAAGGAGATGTTTTTGAATAGTGTGTTGGCGTCTTCTTGAGCTTGTATTCTGTGCAGACCAATAGGCGGAGGGACATAAAGCATCTGATGTATTCTTAGACGATAATCCTCTAAATGATTTACATATATTAATTAAGCAGATGTTACAGTCTAGGAGTTAGACTGTTGTAATTATTTACAAGTGACAACTCAGTCACTATTGACTCTGTTTTTTGGGTAAGATATGTAAAAATAGCTTAAATGCAAATCTGATTAGTCCACAATTCCCTAATACCACTTCTCTGGTTGTATCTGTAATTTTATATGCGTATGAAAATTTTGAAGTGAGCTCCACTCTTTAAGTCTTGCTTTATATTATGATTTACATACAAGATATTTTAGTATACCCCCAAAAATCCTGCATGAAGTTACATACAAGATATTTTACTTGCAGGACTTTTTTCTTCCAAGAACTTTTTCTAATATTGTCATCTTTTCTGATGGTTTTGTTTTGTTCAGGTCGGATGAAGAAGTAGTTGACCAGAAGGCGACACTGGAAGTAAGGTGCAAGCCTAAGTGTGTAAGGCAATTAAAGGAGTATCAGGTGATTCCCAATGCAATGAAATAGCCTTTCAGTTGTTTCAAAGGCTTTTGGTTTATATATAATTATTGGAACTATTACTTATCTCCCTTTTGGGTGTTCCACACTTCCACCGATTAAACTAATATCAGGATGAGCTATAACATTGTTTATGTTAGTGGAAGGCTATTTTTAATAGTTCTTATAATTTTAATGTACTGTTTCGTAGATGGGTATAACGGTTGTATTTTCTATTAGTTTGAGAATTTGGGGCATTCTAGTGTGAGAAGTTCCTGCAAGTGGAACTCAAATGGTATGTTTCTTGACAATGTAGCTGATGCTTTTCAACAATTCAAGGTTTCATGAAAAATGTCAACGAAAAATTTAGAAAATGGGAGATGTTTTAAAAATAAGTAAAAAGTACAATGAGTGATAGTCCTATATTGACAAGGACGTGGTTTTTTACAATTAGTAATGCCCAAGCTTTTTCTTCTGTATCGGATCATGGAGTTAAGCAAGAATACTATTTCGATGAAAAATAGAATGTATGAAGATTTCAATTAAGATACCTTAACAAACTATTGTTTGTTCCCTTTTGGGGTTTGCTTTTTCCAATAAATGTTGGTTATATTTCGTTTTATTACTTGTACTACGATTTATGGATGAGTGATCTTGGAGTAGTTGGTCTATCCTTGAACCACCAATTATTAGAGACATCAACATTGTTTTAGCTGGGTGGACACAAAGTCTTTTTTCTCAGGATCCTACGAAATAGAAATAAAGAACGAAATAATTTCCCATTCTCTAGAAGGAATATCTACAAAGCCATTCATTTTGTCCGTATACAGTGAATGTTATGGTAATATCCCCTCCCCCTCACACAAATTTTGTTCACATGTTAGATCTATAAATTGACTCATATCCATAAAGTAGCCGAATGGAATAAACCTGTTTGAAGCCTAATGATTATACATCTGTGGTGCATTGTATATCCCATAGTAGGCCTCGTTCTTCTACTCTTTTCCGGTGGTCAATGATTATTCATATCTATTCCCTTGACCTCAAAAAGAGTTAGACCCTATGCTTTAATTTCTGTGCCGCTCATCCCAACATTGCTCATTTGTTCAACTGTTGCTGAGCAGCTTCTGGATATCAAATAGACCTCTCCAGAAGGTAAATTTAATGTGGCAGGTTTTTGTTGATCATGCAAAACCAGTATTTTAACCGAAAAAATGGATTTGTAGTCCGCACTCGGAGCTCTTTTTCAGAAGTGGGCATTTTATGTTAACTACCCTTGAGTTTTTTTAAGTGTAAGATGGCAAATTTTTTCAAGTCACCCCCCTCCCCCCCAACAAACACACACAAAAAAAACATTTCTTCCTGAACTAAATCCAAACAGACATAATTTGTTTTAATAAGAATCGCAAACCCATTATTTTACAAAACTTAGACCTAAACAATCCTCCCAAAAACAAATAAAATAAAGTGTTTTCCAACAGAAACACCACTCTGGAATTAAGAAAGCTAATACCTGTTCTATTTGTCATCAATTTAGTTTAGTTTTCAATTTTTTACTTCTTCCACACCATAAGGTTTACGGTCTTCAAAAGAACTCAGAGTGGCTCAAAAATATGTTGGGTTATGTTATGTTAGACCTGAAAATTTTACATTTGGGAAGTATCAAATATTATCACCTAACATAATATGTAATGATTCAACAATTGATTATAAATACCAAAACGACCAATAAAGTAGGTCAAGAGAATTTTCTTTGCATGCCACTCTGATGGGATGGACAACATCGGGATTTAATCTGTGAGTGTTTGGTCTCTCTAAAAATCCAAAAAAACATGTCTCTGGCCTCCAAATACTTCTTCCACTCCTCATTTTGGCAGTACAGATTTCAAATTATCAGCAGGTTGCTAGTATTTCTTGTTAAGCCATCTCGGCGAAAGAGGACTGAGAACCATCTTTTTTTTTTTTGGATAGCACTTCATCACAGAGGAAATCCGAAACTTCAATCAGATTTTTACCTCACCCCTGCCCATTTTTTTGTGATAGATTTCTTTGGGTCCTTTTTGTATTGCCAATGTTTGCTGTAACTGTTTTTGATGAAGAGTGTTGCTTCAAGATCTTTTATCCAAGCACTGATTTCTAATTTTGATTCCATGACACATTTTCCAAGTTAGATTATAGCTTTCAATTTCTTGTTCTTCATCTACTCCCTCTCCCAAACATTAGTCAACTTAATGATATGTGCAAAGACTGGACATGGGGAATCTGGGTTTTCTAACTCTTGGAAGGATTTTGATCTCTCTTCCTGTAAAAAATGAAAGGTTCATTTTTTGGTTCTGTGTTATTCCAGAACAATGATGTTTCATTCAGCTGTGCCAACTGTGACACCTAAGATAGCGATATAGTAACACATCTAATTTTCAGATCAATTGCGTTTGATCTGTTCTTAATTAATGGATGTGGATGTGGAGCGCCTTATAATAAAGGTGATACTCGCTCACTCACCTACCTGGGATGTGTGTATTCTTTCATCAAGACATACATGTATATTTTGCGTTTTGGTTTGTTCGGCAGAGGGGTGCCGGGGGGATTTCTTTTGTGGATTAAGAACGATGGATATTTAGTCAATGAGGTGTATCATCTTCTATCTGGAGAAACACGTTCAAGTGTTGGAGGCTTTGCTTAGTTAGGGTTTGTTATTTGTCGGCTGCACATCGTTCACACTGTTCTATGATCGTAACTGTTCATCTGCATTTTTTAATCTGATTTGACAATTCTAATGGGCGAAATCACATTAATGTTTACTAAATGGGGGGGATAATTCGCATTTGGTCATTAGTTGTGGTCACAGCAAATTTATAGCTTGCAATATTTTGATTGCTGTCACTACCCTATAATAACTGTTCGTCTGCTTTATTTATCTGAGTTGACAATTCTTTTGGGCGAATGTCACATCAATGTTTACTAAATGGGGACAGATAATTTGCATTGTCATTAGTTGCGGTCACCACAAATATATAGGTTGCAATATTTTAAGTGTTTTAAATCTATAGCTTCAACCTTCTTTCTGTTTGTTATAACCTCCTCCTTCCCCTTTTCTCTCTTTCCTTTGGGATGGTGGGGGGTTAGATTAATGAAGTCTGAAGAAGGCTCGTCTTTCCAGTTACCTGAATTTTTGCAAATGCGTTTATAGTGTTTTTCTCACTTTGGGAGGTCTAATTTTGGAATCTGCATCCAACAGGCGTGTACTAAAAGGATAGAAGGTGATGAATCAGGGCACAAACATTGCACTGGACAGTATTTTGATTATTGGCACTGCATTGACAAATGTGTAAGCTCCTTTGTCGGTCTGTTTAGCATTTTTGTATAGGGGTCTACGCGGGTGTGGTTAAGCAGCTTAGGGGCCTGGCAATGCTCCATGTGCCGACCGGCGATCTATTGATCAATATGAATCTCGAGAGTGGATGGTTGATCACCGCCTCCTTGTCCTGGAGGCTCTCCGGCCGGGGAGGGGCTCTTGTTTCTTCTCTGCTCTCTGTTTCTTCTTCTTGCTTATTATTACTAAATTTTGTATGTTTTTTTTTTTTTAATATTTTCTGATCTTTTCATGAAACTGTTTATGCAGGTTGCCGTGAAGCTATTTGACCACCTCAAATAACAAGAATATAAGCTTTTTATCATTGCAGTTTTATCTTGCTTTTTTGTTGTTGAACAAGGGATTACCATATTATTCGTTCCTGTGCTGCAGACGTGCAATACTTTCAATCAATTTGGTTGCTGCATGGTAAAATTTGAACTATGCACATCTTAAAAAGTGAATAAATTATACTCGTGGGTTACCTTCTTTGGATATTAACTGTGAATCTCAGATGTTTATCCCCTTGTTTTGTTCTACCTGTACTGTAATATGTGCACCCTGTTCCTGATGGCTTCATGGAGAAAACTGTCTCGTCTGTTGCCCACTAAATCCTGCGCCTATATGGGCATGTCATAAATCGGTGATTTGTTAAACACAGTTGTTTGTATTTTTCAATGTTTTAGTGGTTTATATTCATGGGTTAGATGCCTTAATGCTACCTTTCAGGTTGAGAAATAAATGAGTTATTTTGAGTAAACAGAAGTGCAAATGCAGTCGGCTGTTAGTGTTAGCTGCTTGTGCTATCCACTTTATTTGTAGGTTTTTATTCGCACATGACTCGCTGTAGTGTGTTACTCGATACTTATTTGGTCGATGAAGAGATAATAGGTATCAGGTGAAATGATGCAAATTCCAGCACTAGGCTAGGGATGGTATAATCATTAGAGTTTAGGAGAGAGACTAGATTGTTATTCCTTTATAAGGGTTGATCCTAACACGTATCAACCCCTTATTTTTTGGGGTGTCCTTTGAGGTGCCTCAATGGTTCCGTAGTCCC
>JBDJHY010000116.1:15206505-15218507 GCA_039654485.1 Withania somnifera | reverse complement strand
CCTATGGCTTAGTAGAAGAGCCTTTGGGTTTAAAGGCTTTCACTTCCTTCAAATCTTCTTCTACCTTCAAAGCATCCTGAAAAGCCGCTTCTAGGGTATTATAGTGTTTAATCTTTATGGGCCTCAACACTTCAAACCTTAAGTTTGCAATGAATCTCATCACCGTGTATTAGCCTTCCTCATCAATATTGGACTTCATCCTCAAATTTTTAAATTCATCATAATACTCTTCAATACTCTTGGAACCTTGCCGCAACATATAAATCTTCTTGAGAAGCTCTTGATAGTAATTGGGTGGAAAGTACCTCAATTCCATCATTGCAAGCAATTCTTGCCAATTAGGAACCATGAAGACATTATGAAGTCCTTTTTCCCTCTTCTTAGATTCCTACCACGTAGATGCATAGCCTTCAAATTGTCTGAGAGCATACTTGGCTTTCAATGCATCCGACACATTATTGGTAAGAAAGATCTTCTCACTTTGTATCTTCCATTCAATAAACTTATTTGGATCACTACTCCCTTTGAACCTTGGGAATGTCATCTTGATGGTGCTCAAGCCACGATCAAAATCATTTCAATTTCCTATCCTACCTCCTCTATCCTCCCATATCTTATCTCCTCTATGTTCCTCATGCCTATTTCCTCTAACTTCCTAATGAGGATCCCTTCTATGCCCATAGCTTTTGTTCTAACCAAAGCCTTGTGTTCGCCTCCCGTCTTTAGGCTCTTTGTAGCCTTCTCTACCTCCTCACCCCCACTCTTCATCAATGTCAACTTTATGGTGTAGTTCATCATACAAGGGGTTTTGGTATTAGTAGTCTTGACATGGATTTTTTGTGTGGTTATGTGTAGGTGACATCATAGAACCATATACAGAAACAACGGATACACTTCTTTGGTGAAATGGAATTGGGTAGTAATCATGTATTGTTCGGGGTTCTTGAAGGGGAATGAATGGTTGTGGATTTGGATGTGAAGTTCCGGTGTGTGGGTGTCTTGGAGTGTTGTGGTATAGGAATGTGTGTTGGTGGTGGAAGCTTTGGCTTCTAGTTAAGATTGGTTGAATCATTTGTTGAAATTGACCCGGGGATATGGTTGTAGATTGCTCCACACTCCCTATCCTTTCTCCCGACTCACCTCCTGAGGTGAATCCTCTTTGTCATTATCCTCCACCCTACTTATCCTTTCTTCCAAACCTCCTATTATTTCATTTATTTCGGTGAGTCGCTTCACAATCTCCGTTAAGGAGCTTGCAAGAGCATTCGATGTTTCACCTTTAAGATGTGACATTGTACCTACAAAACTCAAAAAATTTGTTAGTAATAAAAGGTTCACCTGCTCTTGTGTGTGTGTGTGTGCTCTCCTTTACCTCTAAGAGTTAATCCAAAATTACTTGTTGAGCCTTCTTGCCCATATCAATCAAAGATCTTCTAACCTTTGTGGTAGAGTGGATTCTTATCGACTCACAACGCAATAAAGAAGATCGCACTTGAACCAAGAATTAACAACGACAGTATAAAGAAATAAAATCTCACAAGAATTGGTACGAAGATATGAACACAAGAACTAGTTTACAACTATGTAGAAAGAGTGCTAAGTGTAAACTAGTTATAGAATTGAGATGATGTTTGAGAATTGAAACTAAAATTAGAAATAGAAGTGAATTGAATTGACATGTTACCAATGTGTTCAGGACTCAATTATGAGTTGTTTTTTATCACCAATGACCGCCGTTATGAAGGGCGAACCATAGTTTATGAGCGACCACCGCCGTTTTTGGCAGTGAGCAAACATTGGATAAATGTGACTGCCGTTTGAAAAGAGCGAACCGTCATCCAACAGTGTGGTACCGCCGTCTCACTTCAAGCCTTTGCCGTTCTTCACAGATTGTTGTGGAAGAAGATCAGCTTGAATACTGTGTCAGGGCAGTGGAGGTCGACGATGGGAGCATGGCTGCCGTCCTAGGCAGATTGCCTGGACGTGCGCGGGACAACTTCTCTTGACGAATTTCCTTATATCCTTATATATCCCTTGGTCCTTTGCTAAATCATGAAAATAACCAACTCCTAAATACTTTTTCCACCAAATACAACTCCAAAAATGGATCAAACTCCAACAACTTGCAGAATACAATCAACAAGCTTTGAAGATCTTCGAGAACATGAAGAACACTCAAAACTCAAATCACCCCAAATCACTTCGAAATTGGGTGAAGCTTCTTTTTTAAGTCCTTAATGACTTGTATAACTCAAATACGATAGCTCAAACAAAAAATTACAAAGTTGACGAAGGAATTTCAGATCAAATGTACCTTTTACTCATCTTCTTCACTTGAATGTTCATATGAACATGATGAACTTCAAATTTTTAGCCCTATCCAAATCAACTCGGAATTGCACCAAACTTTAACCACATGTTCCTTAACTCATTGTGAACGCTTTCCACCACTTCTCAACTACGAATTCAACTTGAATTTGCACCAGCTGTTCCAACCTTGTTTCAAGCTAAGAACACTTAAGAACAATGGTGTTCAAGCTTGAAACCTACTCAAACCTCACCCAAATTCTTCAAAATTCGATTCCCACAATCCTTGAGATGTAGTAAACACGAATTTACAACTTTTAACCAGTACCAACAACAAAATCTCTCCAAATCTGAGCTCAAAAATTCGGATCAAAAGATGAACTCAAAATAACCCAAATTTCAATACATACCTTAAACCTACTCCAAATTCAATAAAATTTGAGATTCAAGATACTTGAAACTCAACTTGAAGATTGAAAGACTTTGTAGATCTAAATCTATCCAAAATTTGAACAAATTTCGGAATTCCTCAAGTTAAAAAATGTCAACAATGGTAGAGACCTCAATTCAACCTGGAATTGACTCAAATTTGATATACATGATTCAAATTATTAGGAGAATAGTTACAAAATAAACAATTAAAACAAATTTGAAGGACTGTAATTTTTGACTTTTTTTTTTGAAATTTTCCAGAATTTTGATTTTTTTTTGTGATTTTCGATTTACAACCTAGATTGTAATTCATTGAAGCGAATTATGAGCCTAGGCTCTGATACCAAATGATATGATCCACGATACGGATCAAAACTCAAAAATTAATAACAACAAAAATAGAAAAGGAAAATTAAAGGATATGCGAAATACAATACGAAAGCTTACTGTAATTGAATTCCAATCTGATAGACACGAAACATCCAATTGATACACATACAAATGGAATATCGAGTAATCGATTATAGATAAAAATGCTCTCACACCAATTAAGGATTCAACCCACCTTAATCACTCAACAACAATGATGTGAACCCAACGTAATTCTAATTATGAATTAAAATTCGAAACTAAACTATTACACTCAAACTAAAGAGATAAAAATCTAAAAACTATGTTTATTATCCAAAATGAACTAACTAAACATTTTAAATAACCTTTTATATATAGAGGTCCAAGTCTCACTTATTACACTTAGGTTCAAAAGTGACCCCAGATAATAAATAGGTCCTCATACTTTGGGTCCTTGCACATTAAGTCCCCAAAGTCTTCCAAAGCCTCTCCAAAAGGGTTCTTTATTGACTTTTAAGCCTTCCTTGATCCTTAAGCTCTTCCATGTCCTCTTCAAGTCACCATATGCTATAGATTATGCTACGAGGCTCTTTAACGGCTTCCAATGCTTTTCTTGTGCTTAAGTAAAGCTTGAAGTTGTTGGAGATCCCTAGCTTGACTCCTAGTGAAGGGTCTAGATGTGGAGTGACCTCCCGATATCATATCATCCAAGATGTTTGGGTTATCTATATTTTTCTTTTACTTTTACTTTGTTTCGGCCTTAAATAGGCCCATTAATCTAAGCCTAAACATGATCCATCACTTAAATATGTATTACATCTACTTAGGCCCTTAATTTGGTTATATAACTCAAGTTGGTGACGCACCTACTTGATTGATTAATACAAGCAAGTAGCTCACTAGTTTACACCATTTTCTTGATCTTAATCCCTTTAATTCAACCTAATAGTTACACATACTTTGCCATTATAACTCTTAAGTTCAACTACCACCTTGCTGCTCCAAGTTCAAATACTCTCATCGATGACAACTCGATCACGTCATATTAAAAGGTATGAACAGTATGTGTACTACTTGCTTAAGAAACTGAGTCCATGATCTACACCACAAGGCCACAACAAGTGTCATATAAAGAGAACTAGCAAATATAGAATATGGGTTGTTATAGATTTAGGCCATAAAATGATTTTTTCAATCTACAAGCTTTTTTACTTGGCCTTTAACAACAAAACCTACAGGTTGTTCCATATAGATTTCCTCATTTAGTTCTCCGTTGAGAAAAGCGGTCTTTACGCCCATTTGATATAATTCTCGATCTGGACGTACAATAATAGACGAAAGTTATTGAATAGAGGTAAACTTAACATCTGGTGAAAAAGTTTCCTCATTGTCTATTGCAGCTTCTTGAGTAAAACCTTTTGCCACCAATTATGCTTTGTATCAATCTATTGATCCATCTGATTTGTGTTTGACTTTGAGAATCTATTTATTCCTAATAGCTCTACATTAGGAGGAAGGTCAACTAAAACCCAAACTTTGTTGGTTTTTATAGACTTTAATTCATCTTTCGTTGCTTTTGTCCATTCATCTTTTCCAGAGCTTGCTAAGACTTTAGCCACAACACTTGATTCTTCCAATTCTGTGGGAGTACCAAGAAAGCATAATCTTCAATCTTATAAGATCTTTTAGGTACTTCTTTTATGGTACTCTTATGTAATTGAAGTTCAAATTTCCCAAAAAGGATTTTATGATTCATAACTTCTACTTGGAACAGGAACCAATCCTTGATCTATTATTATCAAGCATATCTAAAGATATTGTTTGATCATCTAAATTTAATATTTCATAAAGAGGTTCACTGTCCTTTATGTCACCTTTTTTTTAGAAAATCGTTATCAAGAAATACGACATCTCGTGATTCAATTTCAGTAGTACTTCCAGCCTTCAATTCACCAATGAACAACATATCCTTTGGAGTGTTCAGAGTATTTTATAATGATAGTTTTTTTACCTTTTGGAGTTGGTTTTGCTAAACTCATTAAAACGATCTTTTTTATATGCAACACAACCTCAAGATCATAGATCATTAATATTTAGTTTATGACTAGTTCATAGTTCTTAAGCAGTAAAAGTTACTAATTTAAAAGGCACTTTATTCAATATGTAGACGCTAGTTAATAAAGCATCTCCCCAAAATGAGATAGGTAAATTTGCATGTGCCATCATCGACTTATCATATCCAATAGTGTTCTATTTCTTCTTCCAACTGCACCATTTTATTGAGGTGTATAAGGAATAGTTAGTTGTTTGATAATGCCTTGTTTAGTACATAATTTTGTAAACTAATTTGACAAATATTCACGTCCTTTATCAGTTCTTAAAGTCTTTATATTTTTATCCATTTGATTCTTAACTTCATTCATGTATCTTTTAAGGCTTCAAGGGCTTTAGATTTATGAGAAATCAAATAGACATAATCAAAACGTGTGAACTCATCAATAAATATAATGAAATATAAAACACCATACCTTGTCATCATATTCATTGGACCGCAAATATCAAAATAGATTAATTGCAGTGGGAATTCTGCTCTTTAGCTTTCACAAATGGTTTATGTGTAATCTTTTCAGTAAGATAATTTTCGCATGTTGTCATGCCAGTTTTGGAGATATAACCTAAATGTCCTTTCTTTGCCAATCTATTTTCGACTTTGCCTTACGTGACTTAATCTCGCATGCCATGTAATAACATCAACATCATTATTACTAGAATAATATGTCATTACACAACGATCAACATAATAATTATAAGATGGATGGTTATAATTTAAAACAAAGAAACAGCCATTACAAAGTCCAAAATCGTAAAAAACATTGTCTAGAGTTATTCTAACACCTTTGCTACTAAAATATAAGTTAGAATCAACACCTAAAAGAACAGACATAGAGACTAGGTTTTGCCGTATCTCTAGAATATATAGGACGCCATGCAACATCAAAGGTCGCCCACAATGCAAGTCCACTTTGCAAGTGCCTATTCATTTGACTTTTAGTTTTACATTATTTCCTACATATATATAATTTGATCTAGGTAAAACTCAATGAAACTCCACATACATTTCTTATACGAATCACATGGTCGATGGCTCCTGAGTCATATTTACATAGGATAAGATTCAATTAGTAATGCAGTGTTGAAATATATGCAACACTTTGAGATGCATTTAAAAATGCTACCTTTTTGGCTCAGTGCATTCATGATTAAAATGTCCTAGAATATGACAGTTATAGTACTTTATTTTGCTCTTGTCTTTCTTTTGAAAAATCAGTTTTTCTTCTTTGCATTTGGCTTGTTTTTTTTTTAGGGTCCTTCTCTGATTTCCTTACCCTTTTCTTTGTTTTTATATTTTTTCTTGCTCTTGAAACCTGAAAACTTTGCACCACTTGATTCTGCCACAAAAGCATTTAATGCAGCTTTAGCAACATCTAGCTGCTCGTCTTCGAGCTCAATATGATGGGTAACATCAAAAAAACTTTGATGCTATTATTATGGTTAAATTAACCTTCAAATGTTCTCAACTATTGGTAATAGACCAGATCATTACCTAAGCCTGTTGCTCATCACTTTTGAGTTGAGCAATCATGTTTGACATCGTCCTAAGTTGTTGTTTGATGTTCTGATCATGAGACTTCTTGTACGCATTAAGCTTGATAGTCATTTGTCTAAGGCGGGTCACATATGTACCTCCATATGTTCCTCACAAGTGTGTCCACATGGCATGAGCAGTAGAAAATTCCTCATATTCATGAATGAGGTTATCAACAACAGAACTAATAATAATTTCACGTGCAATAGAGTTTGTCCTTTTTTTCAAGCTTTGTAAGCTTCAAAATCCTTTCTATGTTGTACAATATTATCCTCTTCTAGTTGACTTAAAACATGATTTATGCTTTCAAGAGCGTTTTGCTTTAATATCACATATCATATTTAGCGACTCCAGATGTCGTAATTGTCACAATTTAGTTTCTCACCTTTATTCAAGTCAGCAATAATACTTTTTGATGTCATGTCTGTTAATAAGAGGCAATTTAAGCAAGCTATACTCATCAGTATTTAATTTAACTAATACATGTACAAGATGTTCATATACTCACTCTAGCAAATTAATTTTCATAATAATTTTATGTTTAGCGTAGAATTGAAATGAACGTTAAGTTTCCAATCACCATCCACTATCTAAATATCTAATCAAAATAAAAAATATTTTTTAGTGAATATATTAATATAAATGTTAATTAAGTCTCATTATATTTAAATAAAATAAATTGTGATTTATATAAAGAGAGATAAATAATATAATTCATATATTGAAAAGCAAATTAAGAAATACAAGTTACAAATCAATTAAAATCTAAGATTTTCCACTTGCCCCTAAGATGATTTACATACACCCTAAAAGGTTGACTAGGCCAATCTCATAATAAACATTAATTAATTCTTTTCCCGTAATTAGCTAGTTCCGCACGTTTCATTTCAAAAAAATGAATGAAATCACGTACAGAAATACTAGAGGACATCTTAAAGGACTTTAACTCTTTAAATTTCTTCTCTCTTTTCCTCCGTATAACTCTTTCATTCCTTAATAGGTTTGTTTTGCCCTTGGGACATTATTTGATATAATTTTATATCCTCAAAAACTTTTTTTTCGGTGACTTGTTCTTCTACATTGTTTATTTTCTTGTCTTAGAAACTCTCACTTGTAGTAATTTTAGTTTGTCCCTGTTCAGTCATGTCTGAAATAGGAACCATGAAACAATTAGAATGAACATACCATTCAATGTGACAACTTATGCCACACTAACTTGTAGAAGACATAAGAATCTATTTAACGAAAATAAGGACATATACTATTATCCAAGACTTAGTAAAATAATTAAAAAAGGAATTGATAAAAAGAATTTTAACACTCAAACATTCATTAAACTTTAAAAATTCATATCTCACTCGTTTCTAATCCGTTTTTCATGAATAATATATCATCTGAAATCCCTAAATAAGTGGATAATAAAAAATTAAGTTTCAGGCCAAAATTATAAATTAATAAAACAAAAATAATTCTGCCTAACCTAAAAAAATCACATCTCGCTCGTTTTTAATTAGTTTTTCATGAATAATATATCAGCGGGGAGCTCTAAATAAGTAGATTATGAAAAATGAAGATTCAGACCAAAATTTTTGACAAAAAAAATTCAGGTTTTTTTACAGTTGCAGTTTTTCATAAAACTATTAAATTTTCTATCTAATTTTCAAAATCATATATCTTATTCTTTTTTTGTCCGTTTTCATGAATAATATATCAATAAAAAATTATAAATAAGTAGATTATGAAAAATCATGATTTAGCCAAAATTCTTGACAGAAAATCTCCAGAAATTATTTTCCAGTTGTATTTTTTTATAAAGCTGTCAACCTAGATGATTCTTAGTTAAGAATGAATGGATTGTACACCAGCATAGATTAATACTACTGAAATATAACCATACACATATTTTATTTTTTTTCTAAGAAAGATCACGACTAAGATCCAAATAATCTCACGTTTTGATGCAATTGATAGAAATAAATCAAGGGGCGAGAATAATAAATTGTGTACCTCTGTTTTGCAACGGAGATTACTGAACTCACCACCAATAGTTTTTTTCTAGAATCGAATTTGAATCTCTTGAAAGTAAAGTCTTAGTTCACAAAGTAAACGCCTTCTTCTTTCACAGTGTTAAAAAAGAAAAAAAGTTACGCCTTTTTTTCATTTTATGGAGGAGAGATGTATTTATAGTAGGAAAAGAGAAGTTTATCAACTGATATATTTTATCAGTATGCAAAAGTTTTTTAATTTCTTTAGAAACCTCCTCCTGACTTATCTCATTAAATGGGTCGGGTCAGTCTACATGAGCGACCATGACCCAAACCCATTATCCAACAGAAACTGCACTTCAAATCTTCATGAAATGCCCTCAGGTGGTTAAGTTCTAAAAAGACAATGACATAAATATTCATGAACTTCATGCTAGATTTAACTGCTCTAAAACCTAAATTGATCTTTGTAGAAGTCCTACATATATTATCATTAATGATAGCCTAAAATGAAAAGAAGCCCTCCTTTTTTATTTATGGAATATCTGGCTAACTAGGAATCATAATGTCTTTAACCAAAGCAAAATGAATATTCTTATTTCCCTTCCGTATATTCAAGCCTTAAAATTTATTACTCTCACTAGCAACCTCAACGAATACGAGTTGCCTCACCTTAATGACTTCATTGAGGAGAGATGGAGGTTCAGAAAGAGCTCGATAGGGTCGAGAAAGAGACGCCTAGTAATCATGATTGAAGAAAAAATTAATGGTCCCATCCCATTTACGACTTAAAACTAAATATCGATGGTGCTTATAACTACGACACAAAATCAGGAAGGAGTTGGTAGTAATCCAAGATACATAAGGAAATTGAATCTTTGGTTTTGCGACTAAAGTAAATGTACACTCTCCTTTGGATGCTAAGCTAATGGCACTTTCTACGGGGTTGAAGTTAAAAACTCAACTTCACACTAGCTCACAGTTAATAACTAAAAGAAATTAAAGAGAAGGTAGATAACATAATAAATGATGCTAATCCTTCTCGTTCTAGATTAACTTTACTATGAAGGGATCTGCATCATATGAGGGGTGGGTGGGGAGGCCTCCCCTTTAGCATGAAGAAAGGGAACAATACAAGTTAGCTGATGCACTTGCAAGGAGGGATCAATCTATAGAAATAAACAGCTTTCTGAAAATCTTGACAGTTCCTCCGGTGTTTATTTGGAACATTTTGATTTCATATATAAAAGAAACTACGTTTATTGACAATGACATGGTTTGTAAAATACTAACACTATTAGGATGACTTTCTCACTACACAATTCTAATGCAACTAATCTTGTATTATGATGCTATTATTAATACAATATAAATATCCTTGTTATAAAAGACAAAATCTCACGAGTGGCTTCTATAAGGTGATTTTGATTGATTGGCTTCACTTAATAAAAAATTTAAGAAATAACCTTTATTTCACACAAAAATTGCTAGAATTTTTTTTGTTACCCATTCTATATAAATAATGGACATACATTAATTTTTCCTATAAATGTTTAGAATATTTTAAGGTAGTGAACAAGCTCAACTGAACATACGTTTTGCCTTTTAGATAAAAATAAAATATTATGTTTGATAGGTAATATAAAGATAAAATCTTTATTTTCTATCAGACCTAAGTTTTAGCTTTTTAAAAAAGTTAGAAGCTTTAGGATATTTCAAGGAAACAGTGAACTAGCTCAATCAATCATAAGCTTTGCCTTAAAATAAAAATTAGAACTATGAAATAACAAAAGTATTTCCAGCAATTTTTTTCAACTTAAAGGTTACTTTTGTAAAATAATTTTAACAAAAAATTCAAAGTTGGAACACTTTCGGATACACCATGCCTCATTTCAAGGGTAAAGCTAGAAGACCAATTCAAAAAGCCCAATAGAAAAGCCTTTTTAAGGTCTTCCTGTTGTGTCTGCTCTTCGCCACTCGCACCTCATTCTAAGAAGCGTCAGGTTGCTCCTCTTCTACGCATTTGATCTGCTTATCTAGGTTTTATTAGTTCATTATTTATTTTATTTATTTCGTGAATATGGAGAATTATGGCTGCTCCTTTTTTAGAAATCGTTTTTCCTGGTTAATTTTTATTAATTAGTGTAAAAATTGGATTTGCAGGTGAATTTCAGAATCAGAGTCTTCGTCTCTAATATCTACTTATCATGTGAGTACTGTTGATCTATTGATAATGAAACTATTATCTCTTCATTAGTAATTTGATTTTTGGTTTACTTTTGATGTGGTTTGTATGTCTCGTTTCCCTTTTACCATCAAATTACTTTAATGGTAATTCACTAATATGATGTCACTGTTTGTGAGTTACACTTTCCTTTTTAGTCCCTCTAAAAGGAATGTAACTTTTTTTTATAATTAGAAACAATTTAATTTTAAAATTCACTTTTTACCCTTTGTGAAATGATTTATACACAACATGTAATACTAAAACAAAAAAAATAAGATAGTAGGAGAGCTATAATAACAATATTGATAAGTAAACTATACAATGCTTGCCTAGCTATTACCTTTTTATCCTAATGCTTGACCAACATATCTTTCTATCTAGGATCATGTAATAAGTTGCGATGTGTCATATCTTGTGTAATAAACTCTCCTCATTATTTCTTCGGCTTGCTTTTATCACTCCTCATACCCATCATAGCCAACTTCTCACTCCTTGGTGGGGCATCTGTCCATCTCATGTTCACATGTCCTAACCATGTCCTAACCATCTCAACCTCGACTCCCTCATCTTGTCTACAACATAGGTCACACCGACTGTGTCTTGAATATTTTTATTTCGAATCTTGTTTCTCCTAGTATGCCATACATCTATCTCAACATTCTCATTTTTGCTACTTTTATCTTTTTGGACGTGCGACTTATTGATCGATCGACAAGCCTCCCATACAACATAGCTGGTCTAGCCACCACTTTATAGAACTCACTTTTAAGGTTTGGTGGAACATTCTTATCATAGAAGACACTGTATGCAAGCTTCCATTTCATCTATCTTGCTCCGATACAATGTGTAGCATTCTCGTTGATATCCTTGTTTCGTTGAATTATTAACCCTAGATATTTGAAATTTCCTTTTTTTGGAGATAACTTGTATATCAATTTGCATTTCCTTATCTATCATGTGAGTTTTATGTCACTGAAATTACACTTCAAGTATTTTATTTTGGTCCTACTCAACCTGAACACTTGGTATTCATGCTTTGTTGCGAAACCTCTAG
>JBDJHY010000116.1:15194700-15206405 GCA_039654485.1 Withania somnifera | reverse complement strand
CAAATCCATCTGAAAGATTAGAAATCAACAACAGAAAAGTAAGTGAATCTTGTGTCCTGTCCATCAAATCACTGTCATTTGCAAATACATTCACCATAACGCCTTCTTGAATATGCCGTGTCAGTTCATCCGTCACCAAGACAAATAACTATGATCCCTAATGCAATCTTATCACGTCAGGGAAGTGCTCCAAGTCTGCTCTCACTGTCCTTACTTGGGTCTTGGCTCCATTAGACATGTCGTGAATTGTCAAAATATTTCACTCTATATATTATTTAAGAAAAAATTTGGATGCGGCTTAAGTTAATTGTACAGTGACTGAGAAAGAGATGCTTGTACTAGTATATGCTTTTGATAAGTTTCGGGCTTACCTGGTGGGCACCAAAGTGATTGTATGCACTAACCATGCTGCCATCCGGTACTTATTCGACAAGAAAGATGCCGAACCAAGGGTTATTCGCTGGATTTTGTTGCTACAAGAGTTTGATTTGGAGATCCGTGACTGCAAAAGGTTTGAAAATCAGGTTGTTCATCATTTGTCAAGGTTGGAGGATCATTCATCAAGGTAGGAGGATCATTCGCATATTGATGATCAAAGGCAAACCAGAGAGGACTTCCTGATGGCACTTAGCACTTCAGAATTGCCGTGATAGGATGATAGCAGGATTTACCGGTAAGTGGAGTCTTCTCTCGTGAGAAACTAGTGAACAAAAAAAGATACTAGGCTATGATACCTGTCTCTTCATATGGGATGAACCTTATTTGTTTAAGCAAGGTCCAGACAGAGTTATCTGAAGATGTGTTCCGAAATGTGAAGGTGAATGGTATATTAACTAGCTGCCATGCCTCTCCTTATGGTGGTCACCATGGAGAAGATCATACTGCCCAAAGGTCCTACAGTCAGTCTTCCTCTGGCCTACCTTATTTAGAGATGCTACTGCCAGCGTGTAGGGTCAATCTCAAGATGACATAAGATGCCATTAAATAACATTCTTGAAATAGGGATTTTTGATGTATGGGGCATCAACTTTATTGGACCTTTCCCTCCGCTTTGCCCACCAATGATGCAAATATGGTGCTATCATTTGTGAAGAAGCAGATCTTCATAAGATTCGGCACGCTGAAGCTATTATTAGCGATGGGGCCACATATTTCAGAAATACTTGGTTCAAAGCTTTATTGACTAAGTATAGGGTGATTCACAAGGTGGCCACTGCCTATCACCCTCAGACTAGTGGGCAAGTGGAGGTGTCTAATAGGGAGATAAAGTAATGCAGAAGACTATTAATGGGCAACACAAAGATTGGGCTTTGAAGTTGGATGATGCATTATGGGCATACAAAACGGCATATAAAACTCCCATTGGAGCTTCGCCATATAGATTGATTTTTGGAAATGCACGTCACTTGCCTGTCGAGTTGGAGCACAATGCTTACTGGGCCCTTATGAAGTTGAACTTGGACCTGAAGCTAGCAGGACACAAAAGAATGCTACAATTGCATGAGTTGAAGGAGTTCAGTCTCCATAATTATGAGAATGCTAAGCTGTATAAAGAGAAGACAAAGAGGTGGCATGCCAAGCATCTAGTGGGATGAACCTTTGAGCTTGGCTAGCAGGTATTATTATTTAACTCGCGATTAAGGTTTTTTCTTATGTAAGCTACTGTCCAAATAGATGGGACCTCTCACGGTGACATGGGTGACGAAGCATGGAGCAATAGCGCTGAAGGACTATAAGCCTGACCAAACTTTTTTAGTCAATGGACAAAGGGTCAAGCATTATTGGCCCAATGATAATAGAGAGAAGACGCCCATCGACGTGGTGGACACATGAGCATGAGTTGGGTCGTGGCACTATGTTAAATCAGGGGCTACACAAGAGGCAACCGGTGATTTGTATTGTAATAGTTAGGATTTCTTTTAGGCATTGAAAAGAAAGAAAAAAAAAACAAAAACACAAGTTGTGCCACGACAAAAATAAGGCGCTAGGTGGGAGACAATCCACCCTTTTTCCAAACATTTTTCATGATTTTTTGTAATTTTCAGTTCATGAAATGCTTCAGGAGGTGCGTGGTGCTCAAGGGAACACCCAAAAGGTGTTAGAGAAAATTTTAGACTGTGTGGATCAATGGGGCGTTGCCCCGGGCATATGGGGCTATGGAGCTTTCCCAAAGGAAATGAGGCTATGAAGCCATGTTGCCCCAAGCAGCCGAGGATATAAGCCCGCAATGGACCAAGCAAAGAGGGCTATAACCCCGCGTCACCTCGAGGAAATGAGGCTATAAGCCCGCGTCGCCCGGGGGTATCCGGTAAAAACTTTTTTTATTTTTGCCCATGGGTTGACTTGATCCATGTGCCTCATTTAAATACCTAAACCCCAAAAATTCCTCATTCCTCAATGGAAGCCGCGCCGCCCTCCCTCTCTCACATTATTCCTCTTCAACTTAAGGTTACATACTACCCAAGCTAGGTATGTTTTGTTCTCTCTTTCTCTTTAATTTTCTTCACTTTTCATGATCAAAGCATATAGTTCTTGTCCCTCCAAGTTAGTTTAATTAGTTGAATAGTGTGTAATGCTTAGCAATTTGTTAGTCTTGAATACTTGAAATTTGCCATGGTGATTACTTGAATATTATGTATAAATGGTGCAGTTTTGAAAGCGCAAGAAGCTTCTTACCGCAAACTCATGACTAGAACTTAGTTTGTGTTAAAGTTTGTTGCTTGAATGATTTTGGAACTTGAAAGTTGATAGCTAGAAACTGCTAGAGACATAACTATGATGATAAGGTAGAATTGGTGCAATATGAATGGTTGTGGGAATTTGTTGTTGTATTATGAGCCATGGTTCATGATATTAATGGGGAACTCTGAGTACCTATTAATGGAGGCCATTAGAACCATGTTAGCGAACTAAGTGTGCGGTGGTTTGAAACCACCACTAAATGAGGTTTGTCTAGCTATGTTGTGCACTTCCTAATTCCTACTTTTACATTGGTTGACAGGCACAATGGCTCCAAAGCTAAAAAACAAAGCCTCCACCTCGACCAAGGGACAGAAAAGGTCACGCGCAGGCTAAGGGTCACAACCGTGGCTCCACAACCACCGCCAAGGCAATATGGACTTAGATGGATAGTGGAAGAGGAAGGAAAGAAATGTTTTAAAGAACATAAGGAGTCACACTACTATCTTGAGGAGCGGATCGACAGGGACAACTTTGTAAGAGAACTTCCTCATATTGTAGCTAGATTGCATGACTTAGGGTCAGTGTATACAATCACCTTGGTGCCTTCCAGGTAGGCTCAAAACTTATCAAAAACATATACCAGTGCAAGCATCTCTTTCTCGGTCACTGTATAATTAACTAGAGCCGCATCCAAAGTTTTGCTTGCATAATATATAGAGTGAAATATTTTGTTCCTTTGCTGCCCCAATACAAGTCCCACGGTAGTATCGCTTGAATCACACATGAGCTCGAATGGAAGCTCCCAATCCAGAGCAATTAAAACAGGTGCCTCTGTCAGCTTTCGTTCTAATTCTTCAAAGGTCTTAATGCAGTCTTCTCCGAAATCAAACTTGACATCTTTTCGAGTAACTTGCACATTGGCCTTGTGATCTTTGAGAAGTCCTTTATGAAGCGCCTATAGAATCCCGCATGAGCCAAGAAACTGCGCACCCCTTTTACTGTGACAGGAGGTGGTAGCTTTGAAAATCACTTTAATTTTTACTCAATCCACTTCCAAGCCATGCTTGGACACCTTGGTGCCCAAGGACAATGCCTCCCCTAACCAAGTGACACTTCTCCCAGTTTGATACGAGATGAGTTTCCTCACTCCTCGCTAACACCCTATCTAGATTCTGCAAGCACACTTCAAACGAGTTACCAAACATAGAAAAATTATCCATAAATACCTCGATGAAGTGATCCATCGTGTCACTAAATATTGTCATCTTGCAGTGCCGGAAGGTGGCAGGAGCATTGCAGAGCCCAAAGGGCATGCGCCTGAAAGAATATGTCCCAAAGGGTTATGT
This sequence comes from Withania somnifera, assembly GCA_039654485.1. NCBI lineage: Eukaryota > Viridiplantae > Streptophyta > Magnoliopsida > Solanales > Solanaceae > Withania > Withania somnifera. The sequence goes on along the minus strand of JBDJHY010000116.1, from coordinate 15,202,377 downwards.
GAAAATGGTTTTTTCTTGATTTTCAAGAGCAATGGCAATCTAATTATATCTTGAGTACCTATCAAAAAAGCAAAAGTACTCTTGGCTTGTGAGCTTATCCAACATCTAATCAATGAATGGGATGGGGTAGTGGTTTTTGCGGGTAGCCTTATTTAGCTTGTGATAATCCATGCATATACGCTAGCCCATGATAGTGCGAGTGGAGGAATGAGCTCAATCTTATCATTGGTCACGACCATCATGCCTCTCTTTTTGGGATGCATTGGACCGGACTGACCTACTTGCTGTCAGAAAAAGGAAAAATGATGCCCAAGTCTAGCCACTTTATGACTTCTTTGCGAACTACTTCGTTCATCGGCGGATTCAATCTTTGCTGCTGTTGAACTTTTGGCTTATGATCGTCCTCCATCAAAATTTTATGCATGCGAAAGGCGGGGTTAATACCCTGAATGTCTGACATCTGCCAGCCTATTACTCTTTTTCTCTTGCGCGAAACTGCTAGTGCTTCTTCCATTTGTGCCTCGGACAATTCGATAGCAAGAATGACCAGTAGTGTGTCTTCATCTTCCAAGAATGCGTCACTTCAATTCTAACTTCAGAGCCTCTTCAATAGATGGCTTAGGGTGGTGGTGGTCCAATAGGTTTATCTAGAGGCTTATACTCTTTTCGGCCCATGAAAACACTTGCAAGATTCAAAATCTGAAGCATCTCATAAGCCTCAGCATCAATATGACTTTCTTGCCCCATAATAGCTTTCTTTAACGGGTCCCTTGCTGATGTGAGTGGCAATTCAGATTCCACATTAATCACAGTAATTGCTGACAACTCTTTATATATACCTGACAACTTCAGAGCTTTATAGACATCAAGCACTTCAACTTGTTATGAGCCCTGATAGTTGAATGCCCAACAACTACATCAACCAGTGCACGTCTAGTAGCAAGGAGTGGACGACCCAAAATAATTGGGACTTCCATGTCTATTCAAAATTGAGGATTATGAAATCCACTGAGAAAATTAGAGATCTCACTTGCACAAGAAAATCCTCCACTATGCCATCGGGTTTTGCTAGAGAACGATTAGCCAACCACAATACAACTGTGGTGGGTCTCGGGCTACCCATCCCATTTTCTTGAAATAAAAAGTCGGCATCAGTGATGTCAACTCCAAAGTCACACAATCCACGAACATTTAGGACTTGACCAATTGTGATGTGGATTGTAAAGCTATCAGGATCTTTCAACGTTGTAGGCAACTTATTTTGAATGCGAGAAGTGCACTCCTGTGTGAGAGCTACCATGGCATATTCTATTAGCCGGTTCTTGTTCGCCACAATATCCTTCACGTACTTAGCATACTTTGAGATACCCTGCAAAAAATCAATCAAAGGAGAGTTAATATGTACCTGCTTTCAGCCTTTGTGGAAATGGTGGTGGAGGTCTAACAATGGGCATCTTCTCCCCAGACTAAGCTTCTTTCTCAGTTTCCTTGCTAGCCATTTCTATGTTAAGTTCGGCTTCTCCACTTGGTTGAGTTGCCTTTTGAGGCACCAACTCTTGTAGCTGCAAACCGCTCCTAATAGATACCATATTTACCTGCTTGGGTTTATGGTCCGCGTCATTGTGGAGACTCCCTTGAGGTCCTGTGTTGAACACATCCATTTGTCCCATTTGTCTCTCAAACTGCTGTGTGGCAAGCTGCTGATTTTTCAAGTCTGCCTCTAGTCTGGCTAACCTTTCACTGTCACGGGCTTGCCCTTCTAAAATCTGTTTCAACATCTCATCAGTACTATTGTTGGGTTGAGCATTTTGCTGATTGCCATAAGTCTAACTGATTGAACTTCTGCCCCTGCCCTTGGTTCTTGAATTGACCCTAATTCTGACCTTGCTGTTGGTTTTGGTTACCAGCCTAAGAGAAGTTGTGATGATTTTTCAAGCTGGAGTTATAAGTGTTACCATAATATTGCTGTTCAGCTCCTCTCTTTGCATTGCCCACAAAGAATCTAGGTTTGCTGCACATAAGTCAGATGTACGATCACTGCCACCACATGTCTCACACTAGGTTGGACCTTGAGTTGCACTGCATTCACTACAACTTGTTGCCGTCCGAGAGCCATAAAGAACATATCCTGAAGTGTCGAGATTTATGCTGACAAGGCTGTCACCACATCTATATCCATAACCCTTGCAATAGTCCTTTTTTTTATCACATCTCTTGATGGATCACCATTCCAATCTGGGTTCCTGGTTGCAATACAGTTCAGGATAGTATAGATTTCAACACAAGTCTTCTCCAAAGCTTGCCCCCGCCATTGAGTCAAGCAAAATCTTAGAGTTCAGCTCCAAAGCCTCTATAAAAGTATGCAGCAAGACTTCATTAGACTGATGGTGGTGAGGACAGCTTTGGAGAAGTGTCTTAAATCTTTCCCATGCCTGATATAAAGTTTCTCCTTCTGGCGAAATTGAGAATCTCACTCCTCAACTTAGCTCTGTCTTTCCATACCAAAAGAAATGGATGAAGAATTCTCTGGCTAAGTCATCCCATGTAGTGATAAAATTAGGAGGCTTTGCTGCCAACCACTTCTTAGCTTTTCTGAGTAGCAAAAAATGCGAACAGAGTAAGTCTCACACAATCAACAGATACTCTAATAAGAATATAGGTGTCACTAATTTCCAGGAAATTTTGGATGTGCTGTTGTGGATCCTCATGTGTGAGACCAGTGAATTACCAACTTGTGTGCAAAAGCTGCACCATATTTTGTTTAAGCTCAAATCTACCTCTTGGCTCGAGCTTGCATATGGCGGAGGTAGCATTAGTTGCGAGTGGGATTGCGACTTCGCGGACTGTTTTTGCTGCCATCACTTCAGGTACAATCTCTTCCTGTTGCTGCAGCACCTACTGAATTTGCGAAGTAGGGTAGAGAAGAGCTGCTAGCCTTCTTTGCTGATGTAAGAATCGCGGTAGCGGTTCCATATGTTCCTTATCCCGTGCCAATTTAGCATTCTAAGGGTATTTGCAGAATCAATCGCTAAGATCAAGTCATCAACAATTGCACAATAATAATATCTAACAAAAATCAAACACTTGCTAATGTCTAAGTCCTCGGCAACAGCGGCAAAAACTTGTTGCTGACCAACCGCACTCGCAAGTGCACGCGATCTAACCAGTAATATAATAGCTCTTTCGAACCGGATATCGAACCCACAGAGACTTAGGTTATTTAGTCAGTATTTAATCTTCACAAATATTATAATGTATGTAATTGTTCGGTACCAAGTAAAGATGTCGGAAGGAGTTTGTTTACTTTAACCTAAAATCAATTTGTAAAAGTAATGCAAAAAGTAGTAAAGATTAATCAGTGATGAGATATATTCCAGGATTATGGCATTATTCACAATCATGCATAATATTAATTATCTTGATAATTCTATTTCTCTAATTGTTGATTTTGGGCTTAACTTATGAATTAGGAAATGATCATCCTCTAATTGTCTACCCAAACTAACCTCACAACTACATAATTGAGTAGGGATGTGACAACTTAGTCTAGATGCATTATAGTTATCTTCCCGTAATGAACCAAGCGAGACAAACTAGGTACATTATCTAGACCCAGTCTCAAATCACCCTAAACTACCCATCCCTGGCATAACCTAAGTGTGATCTCGCTTCTTATGTTCCTCGTCCTACCTATCAAATTGCCGATTAGTTCACTTTTATGGTTACAATTTTATCTTAGTGGTGGCCAATCACTAGAATACTAAAACAGAAACATAGGAACAATTAAGATGAGAAATTAGAATTGTGTATTCAAAATCAATATTCGCAATCATTTATCTAGCCGTAACCCTAGTATTAGCCACACATATTAGAACTCATACTTACAAATAGTCTTGATGTTCATAAACAAAACAAGAAAAAATAGATGTAGAAATCGAACCCTAGGTAAACCTTGATGTTTTTATGATTACTCTCCTCAAAAACACTGAAGTTCTTTTTATATCTATTCATAAACGACCCATAAAGCACTCTTGGACATAAGTGAATAAAAGACCAAGTTGCTATTGGATTGCACTGCTCCGCGTCGCACAGCCTGTAGCCCTCTTCTCATGGGGCATCGCGGCCTTATAACCCCCCATTTGCCTGGGTGTCGCCCCCTCATAGCCTCAGTAGTATGGGGTGGTGCCCCAGCCTCTCTTGACAGCTTGTGGTTCTCCCTTTCGACTTCGTTTTTATAGTTTGCGATCCTCGTGTCATGCTTTTCATTGTTGCTTTATGTTCTTCAACTTTTATCTCCTCTTTAGCATTTCAACAAGTCCATAATTCCATCCATTATGCTCCAAAGTTCACCATTTTAACCTGCAACCAAGTCTAATCATAACCGGTAGTCCTTTGTCATCATTTATACACAATTCATAAGAATATAGGGAAATTATTTTCATACACAAACTTAATTCATGAGTAAAAAGGACTCAGATGTATAAATACGCCCAAGATCAATTGGGTGTGACTGTCGTAGAACCAAATCTATGTTCTTTTATTTGGATTAAGCTACTAGTTTTAGGACTTCAGCTTATCCTTCAATGGTTAGAAGCTTACCTTTACCATTATTTATAATTATCAGTTTATACTTTGTTGACTTTATTCTAAACTATAAAGGCCCAGATCCGTGTAAGTCTAACTTGGTGTTCTCTGTAAATGTTTAAAGTCAAATTGTTTTCAATTCAACATCAATGTCATGGGGTTAGAATCTTCAGTGATTCTAGCATCTTCTATATCTTTTGTTGCATAAAAGATTTTAAAATTTCAATTCTCAAAATCTTAGCTATTTATCTTTAAAAATGAAAAATATTAAAAGTGTTTTTTGAAGTGCACAGACTTCAAGTGTGCCACAGATTCCAACTCATATCAGGTGATTAGCATGTATATGCACAATCCTCACTTAGTGTAAACTTCAACAAGTTCTTCTTAGTTTCATGTGTTGCTCGGAAGTGCTTTGACATAATCCTTATCCTTCATTTGATGTAACAGCTTATTATTTAACCTTATTTTTTGATTGGTGCAACTTCATGCATTAAAGAATAGTTTCGTGTGTCAATTTCCATATTTTATACATAGCTGCATATTGTTCTACCCTATTAGATTGCTTCTAGATTGGTTTTCGGTTGTATCCATTTATTAGCCTCTAGTGGATAGTATTATAATTTTTTTTTTAGTTTGAAGCAACTTTTCCGAGTGTACATTCCATGTTGAAACCTTCCATATGTCTATTAATGGTACTTCGTCAAAGGCTCAACTTCTTTGATTTAAAAAAAAAAACAGTATTTGCATTTAATTACCCTATTATTCTCTTTTCGTGCAGCGTGTTTGTTGATGTAGCTAGATGGAAAAAGCACTATTTTCCATTTTTACTTATCTTATGTTAAGTATAATGAAGGAACACTGCAATGAGTTGTTTGTGAATAATGTGTTGGTCCTCTTTGTAAACTTGCATTCCTTGCAGACGAATAGGTGGAGAGATATTTTCTTGCTGTTTTTCCTAATAACTATTTTGTCATAAGCATCTGATAGTGTTCTTAGATGATAATCATCTCAATGACTTACAAATATTAAGCTCATGTTACATACATAGAGTTAGACTTTGCAATTAATGACAAGTGACAACTCAGTGACTGTTGAATTTGTTTCATATGGTGAAAAAAAGCAGAAATGCAAATGTGGGTAGTCCACAGTTCCCTAGTACCTCTTACTAGTTGTATTGTAAAATTTATATAAGAACAAGTATGCTTCACCCTGTTTGTCTTGGCGTATCTTATTATCTTCATGCAGGCTTTTCTGTTCCAAGTGTGAACAATATCGCCATATTTTAGAAGATGCATTGCTGATGATTTCCTTTGTTCAGGTCGGACGAGGAAGTTGTTGATCCAAAGGCGACAATGGAAGTAACTTGCAAGCCTAAGTGTGTAAGGCAACTAAAGGAGTATCAGGTGATTCCCACCATAATAATACAGCCCACCATAATAATACAGCCTTTCAGTTATATCTAACAGCTTTTTTTGTTCTTACATAATTATTGGAACTATTACTTATGTATGTTTTGGTCTTCTGCTGATTAAACTGATTATCGGGGTGAGCTGCAACCTGGACTTTGATTGTTTATGTTAGTAGAAGGGTAATTTTTATTATTGTTAACTTTATCATGTACGGTTTCCACAAGAACTCAGGGTGGCACAAAAATATCTTGGATGATGTTATGTTAGACCTGAAAATTTTAAATTTGGGAAAAGTCAACTATTATCGCTGACATTTGACCTAACATAATATGTTCAACTGGCAGCTACTCTGGTTATAGTTGCCAGCTACTCTAGTTACCAAATCAACTAATATAGTCGGGAGAATTTTCTTGAATGTTACACTGATGGGATGAACCAACATGTGACCATGGGACTTAATCTGTTACTGTTTGGTCTTTCTAAGTATCCAAAAACATGTTTATGGGCCTCCAAGTATCCCCTCCTCATATTGGCATTCCGGATTTCAGCTGGTCAGCAGAGTGCTAGTATTTATATGCTCTTTTTTTTTTTTCCTGTGTAGCACTTGGATCAAAGAGTAACAGAACTTCCAATCAGTTTGAATTTTAACCCTGCTCATTTTTCTGTATCACAGCTGTCTATGGCTCCATTGTTCTTTGTATTGCCAACACTTTTGCTGTAACAGTTTAATATAAAGAATAGAGTGCTGTAAGATTCTCACTATCCAAGACTGGTTTTAAATTTCGATGCCATTAAACCTTTTCCAAGTTAGTTTTTGGCTTTCAACTTCTTCTTCTTCATATACTGCCACTGCCTAAATCTTTGTAACCAACTTAATTATTTGTGTAAAGAATGTGCTTCGGACATGGGGAGTCTGGGTTTTTAACTTTTGGAAGGATTTTGGTCTTCCTTTCTGTTGAAAGTGAAAAGCTTTTTCGGGGGTGTTCTGTGTTATGCCTGAAGAATGAGGTGTCATTCATTTGTGCCAACTGCCACCTAAGATAACAGCATCCATTTGATCTTCTGAACAATTGCATTTGGTCTGTTCTGTGCAATTCCTGAACCGTTATGTCTTGTTCATATGTTCTGAACAGTTGCCTGAATTCTTGCGAACGTCTTCAAAATTATAGCGGTTTACTCACAATGTGGCTTCTAATTTGGAAATCTGCATCCTACAGGCATGTACTAGAAGGATAGAAGGCGATGAATCAGGGAACAAGCATTGTACTGGACAGTATTTTGACTATTGGCAATGCATTGACAAATGTGTAAGCTCTATTTTTCTACTCTCCCTTGTCGGCTTGTTTAGCATTTCTTTGTGTTGTTTTTTTATTTCCGCGGCGGGTGGAGGGAACCTGCATAGGGCTCTGACAACATGTGCTGCTTCTCGTTTCTTCTCTGTTTCCTTTTCCCTTTTTTAATTCTCTTATTTTTTTTTTTTCTGTTTGCTGTTTTCTAATCTTTCGGGGGAATTGTTTACCCAGGTTGCTCCGAAGCTATTTGAAAAACTCCAGTAACGAGGATATAAGTTGTTGATCCATTGTGATATTATTTTTGCTTTTTCGTTGTTGAAGCCTGTGCTGCAGACTTGCAATCTCTTCAATCAACTTGGTTGCCGCATGGAAAATTTTGTACTATGCACATC
>JBDJHY010000116.1:15127881-15151798 GCA_039654485.1 Withania somnifera | reverse complement strand
GTAGTCCTCCGCTTCGGCTACGGACTACGGGGTTTGGTTCTCCTACTGGTGGTATAGTAGGTGCCATCATGATCCGAAAAATTGGGTTGTGACATTCCCATCTCTTGCTACTACAGTTGATCGCAAATATGTCATTTGCGGAAGAGCGAATAAGAATAACAGATATTTTAAGAGACCAACTAGGATGTACACTTGATATGAAAATGAAAAGAGGATGATTTTCCAAATATGTCACCTTCGTCTCTCAAAGATAGGATATGGACATCATCGTACCCGATATGTAGGACTTTACTAGAAAATGGCTCATGTACCGAAGATACCAACAAACCTAGGGCTCTAATACAAATTTTTCATGACCCGATTTTCATCCTATGAGGGCACCTACATCCTACCATAGGAGAATCACCCAACAAGAATACGAAGCAAAAACAACAAGTAAAAACGAAAGATAAAAGCATAATAAAGGAAAGGACACGCGGAAGTCTAATATAATGAAATAAATCCCAAATATATGCTATCTAGTACATGAGCCACTATGAAATATAACCAATTTATGAGACAAATACATCATCTGGTTTTGAAATAAAAGATAAAAAATAGATAGTTCAAAGGAAAAAATAAAGTGAGATCTTGAACGCCGAAGATCACCCTCTACCTTGAAATCTAAATAGCAGCATAAACTTTAGAGATCACGTCGCTCGCTAATACTCGGATCTACACCAGAAAGATACAGAGTGCAGTATGAGTACCAAACCACCAAAGCAATCACGTACTCAAATGTATCATCAATCGACTGGGCCCATATAAAAAATAAAAGTGGTTAACAGTATATAGAGAAGGCAATAAATCATAGAAGTCAAGGAATATATTGTAAACATACGAGGTTAGCTATAGAAAGATAGAAAAACAAAGAAACAATTAATGAGATAGCTAAAAACAGTAATAGAGGAACTCAGATAAAGAGATGAAGACGTACTTGTGTCCCTATAGTAGATAATCAAGTAAAGAAAATAAATAAAGGCGGTGTACCAGTAACCTCAAAGGCTAGGAGAAGAAAGGATAATAATCAAATAAAGTCATGAGAAACAGGATAGGAAATATCAATTAATCAATAAACATAGGAACAAATAAACAGATATAACATGTTGGTGTCTTATACAACCAGAAAGTATAAACAAGTCAAGCTCACCCACTGGCATCCCATGCTACCAGAAAGTACATCAAAGAAAATAAGTGGGGAAAGTAACACAGGCATGATGCAATAGTACCAATGTCTCAATATTGTATGCACCCCTTTCCGGATCTGTGGCTCACAAAGGTGGAACCCATGGGAGTCATAGATAGGAAACCCCTCCACCGACCATAGACCTAGTTGGCAAGGACCGTGGAGGGAGTCCCCACATACAATATCATAATCAGAATCTCATAACTGTAATAGCTCAGGTCTCAATACATGTGCCAGGACATCGCCGACTTTAAAACTAGTCAAAACTCAATATTCACGCCAACTACTTCTAGGTCTATAATCAGGTAATGGCTAATACTCGACATCCAACAATGGGACAAAGCTATAACTGCTAGCATGGTCATAGTACCCGGCTCTAGGTTTAAGACCTGCACTTAAACCAGTTACAAAAATGAAATCTCGGGTGCCCAATCAACAATGGGTCTAAAATAATTTAAGAAAACCATGAAACAATCCCTTTAATTAAAGAATCCCTTTTTATAAACCAATTTCATATCAGTATTAGCCGGTAATATCGAAATCTCTGTGATCAATTTTTATTATCAAAATCTCATAGTTGTACCAGTCATCAATATTCAAAAACGGGCCCTCAAGCCGATGTAAGATTTCAAAATCAACAATAATAGACTTTTGACCATAACATAATAGGAACTAATGCATAAAAATCCACGTTTCATAATGATAACATGCAAAATCAAAACTAATAGATCACAGATGGTCATGCTAGCTCTGCATAGGTTCGGAAATCAATACAGTACACAATAACCAGTAATATGATGTTCAAGACTCACAGACATTTCCAATAAACCCATCATCTATGTTCCAGAGTCAATAAAGACCACCAAGGGCCACAGGTAAGCTATAAACATAATGTAATACCGAAACAAAAGATAAGAACCAAAATAAAGAAGTGAACAGGGTCAAGGTACCAGTCCTAAGAATCCCAAATCCAAGGATGCTAATTAGCACAATTTTTTAAAATCTAAGCCTCGTATAAGATCAGTAAGCCATAGCTTACCCGTCGCTTGAAGATAAGCTCGAAAACATCGGTAACAAAAACTCGAGTAGCTTTAAAATACTATAAATAAACCAAAAATACCTCAAAACTCGCAAAATAATAATCTACATATTAAAAAGAGTCCAACGATACCCATAAAGACAGAATTCTAATCGGGGTCAAATTTGGAGTCAAAACGGATCTAAGAGCCCACGAGCCCAAAATTTCAAAAAAGGGTACCAAAATATTTTTCACATTGTAAGGAACTCATACCCAAAATTTGGAGTTAAGATGAGCAAGAAATAAGCTAAAACAAATAAAACAAAGAGAAGAAAAAGTTGACAAAATTTGGGAATTTTTTTAAAGAAATCCAATGAGTTTTGGATAAAAACTTACTAATTATTGAAGAATAATTGATTAGAAATGCTTCCCTATACTTCCCAAACTTAATTATAGAGATCCATGAAGAATTAATGGAGGAAATATAAATTTATGGGTGAAGAAGATGAGAATTAAAGGAATAAAATTGGGATTTTGAATATCTATTGCTAGGTGAATAGTACATCATGATTGCGATACTGCTCACCATGAACACGAATGGTAGAATCTAGAAGGCATCGTGATCGCGAGGTAGGAACCACAATCGTGAAGAAGGTAAAGGGTCAACAGTCTAGGTCAAAGAACCGTGATCGTGCTAGACCCCCCGCGATCGCGTAGAAGGACAAATCAACCCTAGACCATCGCGATGGAATGATCCGTAGTAGCGAAGAAAAATGCTTTGCAACGGACCTGTTGCATTATCAGCAACCAATGCAAGAAACTAGATTTTGCATGGCAGTTTGTAATATTTTCAAAACTCAATAAATACAAACCAAATATGCATATTTTATGGAAACAACATTCCAGACTCAATGGTGCAAAAAAAATTTCGATCCGAGATTGTTTTAATAAAATATTGACTAAAGTCAACTCTCAACTCAATTTTTGATAATTCCAACCGAGTACCACGAAATGAGCCAAGCTATCCTGAGATCGAATAAGCACCTCGACTAACCCAAACTTGATATTTTAGAGATAATGGTGCAGTCGAATTTTTCAATCTGAGGCTCGGATTACCAAAAGTCAACTAAGGTCAAACTTTTGAACTCCAAAACACGCAAACCCTGTAAAACAAGTTCCCTCATATGGAGAAGATTCTCTCTTCATGCCTAGCCTTAGAAACTGTTTTTTTTTAGTTAGGTAGTTCTCTTGAGATAAAATCGCAATAAAGGCTTCCAAACACAAACCAAGAGTCCTTCTAGATCAAATATTCACGTTCCCAAGCAAATGAAACTATCAGAATTCGATTTCGAGTTTGTTTTCAAGGAATGTTGACCGGAGTCAACAATATTAAAAGTCAAGGATTTAAAAAAGGGAAGCGAACATAACAACCAGTTGAACGACCCTGAAATAGAATCACTGATCTCAATAAGTCATAAATGACTTAGGGCTGCTGTTGAAAAATTCTAAGATGCAAGAAAGTGCGAAAAACACAAAAATAATCGAAATAGTCATTACACAAGTCCTAAATTTCAAATATAAAAAAATGAGTTTAAATCAAATTTCGTAAAATCAATTGCATTTCATTATTACTACAGAATGGCTTGTTAGACTTGTTTTGACAAATTAGTGATTAATATTTATTCTTTATGATATCTGAAACTTATGTATCAAATTTGAGCTTATTTATAGTATATTTGATTGTTGAATTTTATGATGGTTTTTAAAGTTTGAAGAATAAATTTTTATTTGGGAGAAAAAAACATTTGCACTTCAAACACATGTGATTGAAATTTTAACCTTTTTTTATATGCACTTCAGTCATGGATGTAAAAGTATGATTTTAGTCATAAGTGTGCTGGTCTCTACAATCTCTGTAAAATAATATCTGAAGTTATCCTAGATAAGCCATGGAAAATTTAATCAAAAATACCTAAAGTTTGGCCTTGTCAATTTTGTAACTTCACTGAAAAATGTCTGAAGTTGTCCCTGACAAGCCATATAAACAACAATGTTTGAAGTCTAACTTGCATTTTTTACTTTACTTGTTTACGTCTGAAGTTATTTCTAAACAGTTGAACTTGCAGATTTTTTTTTTAAATAGACAAATTAAATGGCGGCTACCGAAAAGAATATTGTGAACTTGGTGTCAATAACAGAAACGGGCTTGATTGCACTAGTATATGTCCAACCCATATTTATTTTCTAGCTAAAACAAGAGGCAAAGTTTAGTAGGGATAGAACTTCACCTAAAAATAGAAGCAACACTGTTCACTAGTGATTTAGTGCAACTCATATTTTGTATATAGTAGTGTTTATGAATGTGCCCCGAAGTTATCTCCTGTCAATCATAATAAATATTAGAGTTATTTGAAATTATATGTAATGAAAAATATTAAGTTAGTATTTGATGGATACAAATTCTTTCAAATAAAAATATTTAGTTTATTTCAACAATTCCAAATTAATAGGAAAAATTTTAAATAATATAATTGTATCCAATATTTATGTAAAATCTCAAAGTTAATTCTTAATTGAAGTATAAAAGTATTTATGAACTTTTCATAAATTTTAATATAAAAGATAATTTGTCCTAATAGAGAACCGTTTTAAAATAAGAAATTTAGTCCTAATACAAAAACCCGGTGGATCACACACTTGGAGACAAGGACAGGGGCATGCCTGACTCTTTAGAAAGTATACAAGTGTTGAAAGAGTGAAGTCTGGGGACAACGGTAAACGTGAGGAATGGCGCCAACTTACCAACTGAGATGGATAGGCTGGGTCAGCTAGTATTGAATAAGTCTTTTTATTTAGTCCAAACACAAATTACATTTATACCCATTAGTCAATTTTCAGATGGATAAAATTTTAACTTAAAAGTAATAAGTCAATCAACTTTTATTGGATATTTTGGTCAAGCAATATTTTCTTTCACGTTTTTTTTAATTTTTATTCTTATTATAGAAAGAGCCATAACTAGGATAACGAAGGGAAAGTTTTTCAATCAATAAAAAAAATAACATAAAGCAATTGTACATTTGCAAGAAATGTAAATTTCCAAAACAAACCAATCTATTTCTAGAAAATTTTAATAAGCTAAAAAATCAAGTGTACCTCTAATGACGTGGAACCCATTTATTCTCTTTTATTGAGGTTCTTTTTATTATTATTATTATATAATTAAAAAAATTAAACATCAAGGGATATGCTTTTTTTTTAATTTATTCTGATATCTAATCCAAGAGGCTTACTTTTTTATTATTTATTTAATTTTTAACAAATTATCTATTTATCATGTTTACTAACAGTAACTACTTTAAATACAAAATAAAACTATTACCTCGATTGAAAATATAATTAATTATTTCCTCCTTTATTTTTATCTGTAATATATAATCAAAAGAAATCAGTGCAGTAAAATTAACAATATATTAAATTGAGATAAATAATAAATAAGCATAATATTTAAAATAGGGTAAACAGTAACATGACAAATAAAATAAATAGGATGAAATAGTTGATATTAATTTTGACGAAAAGTAAATATTTTTTATTCCAATTAGCATATTGACAATTTGACTTTAAAATTAATCAAATCAAAATTAATTAATTATAGCAATTTACTTGATATTGCTATTTTTGTCTAAATAAAAATGAAAAAAAGAATTTGTTTAAGCAAGTTATTTTCTTTGAAAAATATTAATAAATTCTGTAAAAGTTTTATAATTGAGAAATTTGAGTATTCGTAAATATTATATTTGTAGCAAAGTAAATAAATGAAATTTTAAATAAAAAAAATGAAATTTTAAATTGAATATTTTGATATATAATTTATTACAAATTAGATAAATAAATAAATTTGAACAAGTTGTTACACAGAAAAAATGATTAAAATAACAAATTTAAAATAATAAATGCATAGTTATAACTTAGAAAACTACATAAATATTTAATATTAATGAGAAAAAAATTATTTAAATAAAATAAATATAAAAAATATCTAAACTGCACGTGCTTGGCTTATCAACTCTAACTTCTACTTGTAAGAAATAGACTAAAAATATTTTTACCATTACAACCAGGATCTCCACATGATTGGCGGTAGTCCGCACAACAATTAGAGGGATCATGTTTAAAACTGTATCATTTATTTTTGCAGTTAAGCAAAGATAACAATTAAAAGAAAATTTTATTTAGTTATTGACTGTATGGAAATTTTTTACTCAAGCAAGGAGTTTGTTAATTCTAAGCCATTTTCTATATTAATTATACCAGCAGTTCTTACAGTGGAAAAGGTTGCCCCTTTTTTTTCCTCAAATAAACCGGGACATACAACATCACTGCTTGCTGATTTTTATTAATAAAGAAGGGCTAAAATTAACTTACCACCTTTTTAAAACCAAGTCAATATACTATGATAAAATCTTTAATTTAATTGAGCCGTGTTTCTTTTATAATATATATATTATATCTACCTTAATTAATTTGAAATAGAAACATATTTAATTCTTTACAAATGGAAATATATAGCCTGAATATTGATAATATTTTAAAAACTCCTAAAATACAAGAAAAAATTAAATTAATATCTGAAAAATTAGCAGTCGATATTTGTGCTGGCCATCTAAGTGCTTTCTGGAATCGTAAAAAGCACATTGTAACTCTTCCATATGAAGATAATTTCAATGATGATAATATTCCTACAAAATCACGACCTTGAACAAATGAATACAGAGTTAGTAGAATTCTGTAAAAAAGAAATTGACAATCTTTTGCAAAAAGGTTTAATAAAACATTCTAAATCACCATGGTCATGTACAACCTTTTATGTTAATAACGCAGTTGAAAAAGAACGCGGTGCTCCTAGGTTAGTAATAAATTATAAACCTTTAAATAAAGTTTTAAAATGGATTAGGTATCCTATTCCAAATAAAAAGAATTTGTTATCAAGATTATATGAGAATATATTTTACAAATTTGATTTAAAATCAGGATATTGACAAATACAAATATTTAAAGAGCATACTTATAGGACTGCTTTTAATGTTCCTTTTCGGCAATACAAATGGAATGTAATGCCTATTGGATTAAAAAATGCTCCTTCTGAATTTCAAAAAATTATGAATGATATTTTCAATCCATATATGAATTTTATAATTGTATATATTGATGATATTTTAGTATATTAAAAAATATTAGAATCTCATATAAAATTTCTTGATATTTTCAAGAAAATTGTTATACAAAATGGGTTAGTTATATCTAAACCTAAAATGAGTACATTTCAGACAAATATAAGATTTTTAGGACATAATATTTGTCAAGGAAAAATAATTCCTATTCAAAGATCAATAGAATTTGCATCAAAATTTCCTGATATTATAATTGATAGAACTATGCTTCAAAGATTTTTTGAAAGTTTAAATTATATTTCACCATTTTATAAAAATATTTCTAAAGATTTAGCTCCCTTATATGAGAGATTAAAAAAGAATCATAAATCACCCTGGACTAATAGTCTAACAGAATTAGTAAAATCAGTAAAAGAAAGGGTTAAATCTCTTCCCTGTTTGACTTTGGCTCCCTGGACAGCGAAATAGGGGTGACTTCACATTGTTTCCTGACACGCCTATCTTTTTTTTAGGGAAATCCTCTCCCCGTTCAGGCGGGAGTCCTTGAAATCCTTGATCTACGAAACTGACATATACTTGTCCCCAATGTATGCATCATCAGAAGTGGCACACAAAAGATTCTCATCACTAAGGCCATACAAATTAAACATTCCAGAAGCTTCTAGAGACCGGCGCCTGGGTACGGCAATTAAGGTTGCTCCCGCAGCCCCTTCTCACCTCCTACGAGTCGTCCGGTGGAAAATAATTTCTGAATGGGGTAAAGCTATATTTTTTCTTTCCTACCTACAGCTCACGACTTACTTTCCTTTCTTTGAGCAACTGACCTGGAACAGGCCTTAAGTGCTCAACTTATCCTTCTCTTCATGCCTTGGGGGGGATGCTTCCAATCCTACCGAGGAATTTATGGATTTCTTTTCTGAGAAGCGAGAGGTCACCACTCAATGGAAAAAAGAAGGATAGGCTACGATACTTCTTTTCTAACTTTGATACTTCCAATATTGGATATCGAGGAATCCTAAAACAGGTAAACCCTAATGATAATTTTGAATTTATAATAAGATTTCATTCAGAAAATGGACAGAAGCCCAACGAATATGCAACAGTGGCTCATGAAATGCTATGCATTGTCAAATGTGTTTTAAAATTTCAAAATAATTTATACAATCAAAAGTTCTTAATAAGAACAGATGCACAATCAGTTAAATATATGTTTAACAAAGATTTTAAAATTGATGCATCAAAATTAATGTTTGCAAGATGACAGGCTCAATTAACCCTATTTGATTTTGAGATTCAATACAAAAAAGGAATTGATAATTCTTTACCAGATTTCCTATCTAGGGAATACTTGAATAAATAATTATGCATTATTTTATAATTTTATTTGATTAAAAAACTTTAATTTCTATTTTAAAGGTTTTACCTTTAGGTCAGGATATTCTGACAAAAATTTTAGATAAAATAATGCAAGATTATATCTACGAAGAAATGAACTTTTCTCAATATTATAGACAATGGTATGAAGATAATCATTATGTTGATGAAGAAGATTTCTTTGACTTTCACTAATATTTGCAGGATGAATGCTTATATGAATTTCATCAATGATGAAACTTTATATGCAATATTACAGTCCATATCCTCGCTATGCGTAGATATGAAACAAGAAATTCTTTGGTGGATTACCTTAAATATTAAAGATGAAATTATCGATACATGGCGATCACTTTACTAATAATAAGTGTTTGCAGATAATGGCAGACCCTCCGTGGTCTATGATAAGAGGTCGGCGTAATAACTGATCTAGAGGAAGGGGAAGCTCAGCCCCATCTTACAGTGGATCCTTATCGTCCAATAATTTTCCCGTGCTAAGTCTGGGAAAAAAGAATTTGATAAATTCAAAAATAGCAGCAGCTTCTACAACAAAAGAAGATATTTCTTCTATTCATCTGACAGATATTCCTACAAATAGTCCATTATATGGGCAATTAAAAGACTATATGGAATCACAAAAGCAAAAAGATACTTTTGCTTCTATGACAAAAGAACAGCCTTATGACTACAAGAATTGTGAAGAAAGGCCAACTAAAGAAATTATATTTCTTTTAGAAAATGTTGGTATTCAACAAAAGGATGATCCATGGAAGATGTTCCAGAAATATTTGACAAAGGGATTATATTTCCCCGGCGAATCCTATAAGACTCGCACTTATTATGAAACAATATTGATAAAAACTGAAAGTGCAAAATTCCAGCATTTTTTCACAGATGAGAAAGTTTACAACTTCTAAAAAATAATTATCAAACAGATTATATGTGTAACTGAATAGGGACTATCAACCATGAATGCAAAACAAATTGGAATTAAGATTGGAGCTAATAGCACGAATCTTAATTTAACATACTGGGATTATATCCAAGCATTTCATCATGTATTTTATTATAATAATGATAAATATAAACATACTTGGTTTATAAAAGTTTGTCAAAAAATATTTGAAAAACAAATTCCAAATTGGTTTCTTCGGTGGTGGACATTTCATGGACCAACGGTAAAAATCTTACCCCAAGAATATTTAGATTTATACCAAGAATGGAAAAGATTTTCTCCGGATCTTTTAGATCTATATTGTCAAGACTATGTCTGCAATATAGAGAAAATTGATCAAACTATGTTTTTTATTCAATTTTCTATACCATGGATCTATAAATGAATTCCTGAAATTGGATTCACGGAAGAAGATAAAATTCCATGCTTATACCGAGTATATTATAATAATTTTTGAGATAAATTAACCCGAAAAGACCCATAAACAAAACATGTATATGGTCAAGAACTCTTGGATCAAATCAAAGCAACAATTCAAGAGTATGCCAAGCAACCCCAAAAGACTATGGTCGATGATCCCTCTGATTATTGTGCGGACTACTGCCAGCCATGTGGAGATCCTGATTGTAATAGTATATTAGGTAATTTAGAATAACAATTTTTAGGTTCGAATATTAATTTTTGAACTTAAAATTTTTAGTAAAATAATATTTTTTTATATTTAAATTTAAATTTTTTGAAATTCGAAACATTCAATGAAAACCACAAGTTTTAAAGAATTAGTTTCTCAAATAGCAAATCAACAACGGTGATTAAATTCATCTTATAAATGAGTTTCTCTAATTTTAACATATTTTAACCTCACAATGTTTGGACATTCCTTCAAAATATGAAACTTAAGAACTAAATTTTCCAAGTACTTGAATCAAATTTTTGTCTTCTTAATCTCGATTTGCACGACATTTGAGGTTGAGATCAAATAATTATACAAAGTTTAAACTTCAAAACTCAATTCAATACTGATTTTTTCACATAAAATTTGATATTTAACAATTGAATAAGAATGAACAACAAAATAGATTCTTAAACATCCTCCCCACCCACTCTTTGTTTTGCAAAGAACTGGCTTTTGCACATGGTGGTGGGTAGAGGTTTTGTTTTAAAACGGAGCTTAATTGAAGCACTTTTTTTTTATTAATATTATAATTAAATATCTGAATAATATCCTACTGTATAATACAAACAAATCGTGTTTATCTGACAAGATTTAAGAATTAATAAGATAGGCAATTTGTGAATAGCACAAAATCATACCAATCTAAATTTTATGAACCGGTATGATAGATTTTTATGCAATCCAATAGTAAGATATTTTAAATAATAATATACGTGTCTTGTCAATCTGATACATTTAAAAGAAAACAACATACACCATAAAGTGTTTAACTAAGTTTTAATAATCTGGTAGAACATCAAGATACTTCAGTGACACATATTATAAGTAATTTATAAGCTTGTCAAGTCTCTAATTCAAGAAAATCCTGCTAAACCTCGAGATAATCCAAGATCACAAATTTAAAAAAATAAAAAATTAAGATCATCCATTGAAATGTGAAGCCCTGGGCTTTAAAGGCCCAGGAGAAAAGCTTACGGAGCACGCCTGGCTCCTATTGCCCCCTATAATATATAATCCCGCTCAAATTTGAAATCTCACCTAAATCCACTAGAGAAGCAAAACACCCACACCATTTCCAGTTGATGGAAAGAAAAACCCTAAATCGAACAAGCAATAGACAACAGAGAAGCAATAAAAAAAGCAAGAAGATGATGAACAAAGGTTCACTTTCTAGGCACTTCACTGTTTCCCTTCCTCCGCTTCCTAATCAACAACAGCTGCTACAATCCTCATTTTCTAATGTTAATTTACCGAATAACTCTCGGTTCCAGAAAGTTCTGGATTCTGATGATCTTACGGTAGCTCAATCTCATTTACCTTCAGTTTTGCCCTTGAATCTCGATGCTGATGACAATGTAGCGGAAAAGGATTTCATTCTCAGCCAAGATTTCTTTTGGTAAATCTTCTCCCCTTTTTTTCCGATCATGGTGTGTTCCGTAATTGCTAGTTTTTTCATCTTGGGTTGGTCAATTTTTTTAAAGAAATATTTCTAGAAAAATAAAGTCGTTCATAAACGAGATAAATGACTCCCTCAGTGGAAATAGGAAAAATAAACTCAACAAGTGATATTTCATCCAAGGGGTGGAGCCACTTTGGATCAAGGGGTTCGAAAGTGCATATATAGTCAATGTTGAATCTTGTTGACTTCTCTGTGTGTTTACTTCTCCACACCCATCATCCCCACCAATCATACCTCGTACCCTGCCTCTTATAGTATTTATCTGGATTATATATAATGCTTCTAACATAATATTTTTTGGTAACATAAGGAATGCAAGAAACACTTAATTTACACGGAAAACATCTTTCTTCATATGGAACACAGCCTAGAAAGAAATGGGTTTGAATGGAGTAAGATGTAGAGTAGCCACTGAGATTTGAACTGGTCCCTATTGTGCCCTTTTGGCTCCTTTGATGTTCCAATTGGGGACTCATAAGGTGGAATTTATTGATTGATCACAATCCAATTTTACATTGGCTAGGTTTTGATTTTTGAATTTGAACTTTTACACCCAATAATGATTATTTTTCCACATTGTATCTCTAGTTTTTCTTCTTTTAACTAAGTTCTTGGGATGCAGTACTCCGGACTACATAACTCCAGATGCACCTGCAATTTGTAATGGGCTTGATGGTGATAAGGTAATTTCTTTACCATAATTTTAAAAAGTGTGATCTTTTCAGGTATTTCATACCTATGGCTGTAGTTTATGCCATACTGTGTTTTTCCCCCCTTTTCTTCTCTAGGATGAATATACGCCTTGTCCCAAATCACCTGAGAAACTTCTAACTGTAGCAAGAAAGAGGCCACGACTAGGTATGATATGCTCTCATACTTAATTGTCCATTTCACTTCATTTTTCATATGTGGAATCATATTGGCTCTGCCAAGTTTTTAACTTCATCATGCAAACACTCTTTCTTTTGTTTTCTTGCTTGTGTTCTACTATTGAGGCATAAAAATATGTTTGAGTAAGGTGAGATGATTAGTGCTCTTAGAATGAAGCATAGATGAATTATGCCCACGTATTAACATGTACAACAACAACAATTCCAGTGTAGCCCCAGTGAGTGCCATGTATCAACATATAAGTGACAAATTATAGCCCATTCTGGTTTTGAAGAGAACTAGAACAAAATAATATTTGAAAGTTTAAGATGCTGGACAATGTAAGCTAGGAATATCCTTGACGTGATCATAATGTTTTATGACTTCCAAGCAGCTGAATCCTGAAATTGTACACCTTTTGAATCTGGAAATCTATCTCTCTTGCTACTTTAGCATGTTTTGAAGTTTGTTGTATGCACAATTATCTTCCTTAATTAATCGTACAATTGTAAATTGATTCTCTTATGGTTTCCTTTAATGATGCCCATCCTTACAGCGGTTACATCGGTAACACCTTATAGTTCCGATTTCTCTGGTCAGCAGCAGCTAGCAGATATGTCTACAGATACTTCCGGGACAGACGAAACAAAATCAGAAAAGATAAGTGAATCAGAAAAGGGTCCCAGTTATGTGTCACAATCTGCTATTGCTTTGAGATATCGAGTCATGCCTCCTCCTTGCATTAGAAACCCTTATCTCAGGAATGCTTCCGAGATAGATGTTGATCCTTTCGAAAACCGGAGATCCAAGTGCCCAGGTACTGGTCACTGAGTGAAATATTGGCGGACTCCTTTTGCCTTATAACAGTTTAGTACTTCAAAAACATATTAGAATGTCATCTCCTGTTCTTTATGGAAAAATCATTGTGTTTTATCTGTTGAATTCTTAATGGTATTCGTCCTTTGATCTGTAGGATTTAACCCTGCAATTTTTGGTAATGATGGTTTGTCGCGGTATCGGACTGATTTCCATGAAATTGAGGTACGTTTGATGCTTGTATTCTAGACTCCTACTATACTTTCTTAAATTTTTTCCGTTCCTATCTAAAACCCTTTTATCCTTTCAGCAAATTGGTAGCGGGAATTTCAGTCGTGTTTTCAAAGTCTTTAAGAGAATCGATGGATGTATGTATGCAGTGAAACATAGCACTAAACAGTTGCATCAAGGCACAGATAGGTGAGCGTTCCTTTCTTTAAATGCTCTGCCCTATATGATATGACAAAAAATTCTCCACAGAATGTATTTTCTTGACAAACTTATAACTAAAAGAATCATTTCGTAAGTATCTTCTGATGTCCTGTTAGCCATATAATTGGTAGCATCTAATAGCAGAGGAAATTTGGGGTGAGGCCAGAGTGGTGTTGTTTGGGGTTTGCATGATATATGGAGTAAGAATGCCATAGAAATTGTCCTACGTCCATAATCTATGTATAACTAAAAGAATATGTATGTATATTTCTTGACTAATCTTACAAGTAAAATAATCATTTCCTAAGTTATTTTCTGATGTCCTGTTAGCCATATAATTGGTAGCATCTAATAGCAATGGAATTGAAGTGAGGCCAGAGGGTGGTTGGGGTTTGCATTGCATCTGGAGTAAGAATTCGATAGGAAATATCCTACGTCCATAATGTATGTGTACTGTTTCTTGCACTTAGCATAATTGTACTTTCTCCAAGGTAAACATTTTTGATAGTCTTAACCACAAACTTTTGGAGACTATCTTCACAAAGTGTTCACAAAGTGAATATCTTATGTCATACCAAGAGGCTGTTTTTATTCAATGTAGTTCAGTCATATTTATGCATTTTAATTGTGTTCTTCCAGGAGAAAGGCTTTGATGGAAGTGCAAGCTTTAGCTGCTTTAGGTAGCATGCTGATCTACTTCTGTTGTCGATATTATATTTGAACTATCCCGGAGATTATTCTTTCAACATGTTTTCTTGTTTATACTTATAGGACCTCATGAGAACATTGTTGGCTATTATTCATCTTGGTTTGAAAATGAACACCTTTACATCCAAATGGAGCTCTGTGACCACAGCTTATCCAACAAAAAATATTCTAAACTATTTTCGGAGGTAGAAGTTTTGGAAGCAATGTATCAGGTGCAGTTCTTGTTAGAATCTTAAAGAGCTATTTTGTGTCATGCACTGAGCCTGACTGTCTCATAAGTCTGAAAAAAGTCAGAAAGCAGACATACATCTTGCAAACCAATTATAATACGTCTCGACCAAAGAAATAAGTTTTGATGTACATAACTATGATCATATCATCAATCATGAAATTTCACCTGCTATAATAACTGTGATTTCCATCTGCTATTTATGGGAAGCATCAAGCATCTGTAGTAAAGGAAGCACCTAATATACCCTCCTAATACTTGCAACATACTCCACTCCGTAATGTTCTTGAAGTGTTCCGTGAAAGTACGTTATTCAAATCTGGTGCCTTTCTTGCTGTTTCTACTGGAAATATGTTACTTTATTAACTTAATTCTCATTCAAATGCATAATTTAGCCTAAAAGTTTTGCATTGAGTTGGCGCTTCTTGATTTCACATGAAAAAAGAGGTTCAGAACCTTGGTTGTAGAAAAGAAGAAGAGAGGATCAGCCTTATGTCTGGTAAAGAAGCTGATACCATTTATTGTAGATGTGATCTAAATAACTCCTTAGTGGTAGGGATGCTGTTTTATCTCACGTATCCTGAGATTTATTATGATCTTCTAGATTGAGATATGACTGGAACTGTATTCCAATTTCGAGAGGTTGTAAACCTGTGTAGTCAAATCTTTTGAGCTTTTGGTCCTAGTATGAGTCTGTGAGTGGTCCTCTTCTTAAATGCTTTGAGTTCTCCCTTTGTCTACTCACCTCATTTTGCTTTTAACTTTATTTTTCTTGTGTTTGTTCTTGTGTATCTTGGTGTTTATTTGCGGGATGGGATGACTGAGGAAAATGGTTGTTAAAAATGGAGGTCAAAATAATTATTCTTAAGATGTTTTCTGATATGCAGGTAGCCAAGGCATTGCAATATATACATCAGAGAGGGGTAGCTCATTTAGATGTAAAGCCAGATAATATTTATGTGAAAAGTGGTGTATATAAGCTTGGTGATTTTGGATGTGCAACTCTTCTTGATAAGAGCCAGCCAATTGAAGAGGGCGATGCACGCTATATGCCTCAAGAAATACTAAATGAGAACTATGATCATCTTGACAAAGTTGACATATTCTCCTTGGGCGCTGCAATCTATGAACTTATTAGAGGGTCTCCACTGCCAGAATCAGGACCTCATTTTCTAAACCTCAGGGAGGGGAAATTGCCTCTTCTTCCGGGCCACTCCTTGCAATTTCAGAATCTACTCAAGGTGCTTACTTCTTCCCTTTACCATGTTAAAAATTCTTTAGATGATATTTGCCTATATGCTTCTTGTTTAATAGGACTTGATCATCTTTCATCTTGTAAAGCAAGCATGCTGTCTGAAGGTATTAACTGTAATCTGCACAATGTACTATATATTTTAATCCTAGTATATCTCAAAATAATTAATCTGCAATTAGATAGATGATTTGTCGTTGTCTGTGTCTAAGTATGATAAAGCTAATCCATAGTAGTCTGTAGAACCAATTGCTGATCGTCTTATGTTCAAATTGTGAATGTTCTCAGGCAATGATGGACCCGGATCCAACACGCCGTCCATCTACCAAAGCCCTTGTGGATAATCCAATCTTTGAAAGATGGCAAAGAAATGCTAACAAGTAGATAGCCATGTAAATCACCATTTTGTCGAATTTGTTGAGAGCTACTTTTGCCAAGACCCGTAGCTCAAAGCTGCAGTTTCTCATCCAGCAGCCTGGTGTTGACCTATAGCGATTTCTGTTAATAGAGATATAGCCTCATATTAAGTGGAGGTGAGGAGGAAAAACACCCAAATCTTCCAAACAGGCTATCATGCACCAAATTTTCCCTTTGATGGTGCTACTTTTGCCAAAAATTGCATCAACTGGAAATGTTGTATTCTAATTGGCCTGCAAACTGTGGTTTGTATGTCATTTTGGAGTTTGGTGGCTTTGAAATGATTTATCAGTATTGATTTGCTCTTGCCTCATTGATCAGATAGAGATGATATGGCTGTAACAAAAGTCCTCGTCCAAGATTTCTGTTTCTTTTTCCCTCCGAAAAGTTAAGAATAAGAATTCTTTTTTTTTTTTTTTGGTAACACACACTTGTATTAATAACCGGCGATGATACAAAACTGAATAGGAAAATACAGTTTAAGACTTAAAACGTAAGTTGAGAACAAAAGTAATTCCTTTAGTAGCTTAAACATTGTAGACATAGGCAATCTACCTAGCTATCAGTTCCCATCCTCTATTCTTTTGCTAAAAATATTCTCTGATTTTTTTTTTCCAGCCAAACGACATACACAAATGTAACATATAACACTTAAAATTTGTGCATTATAGGACTTCCCTTTGCCAAAGTCAATGATCTGATTGAGGTGTTGATTCCAATGAGTGATGGTTGAAACTGTTTTTTCCCATTGCAGGAGCCTCCTCCAAAATGCCACACGAACTCACTACTAGCAAACAAGTGATTTCTAGATTCTTGGTGTTTCTGGCATAACACATTCCAAATCAATATTTATACCCAACTGCTTAATTTGTCTGTAGCTAAGGGCTTGTCCAATAATTGAACCACATAGTGAAATTAGCCTTTGGCCTCACAGGATTCCTGAACATAAGACGTTTTCTCATTGGACTTTTGTTTACCTGTCTTTTTGGTACAGTTTAATTTGTTTGTGACTCCAGAGCACGAATTCGGTCTTGGCTTTGAATTAGTGATAAGCATTTGCAAGGAAATAAATAATGTAATTATAGAGTACAAGATCTGATGCTATTTTATAATGGACAAGATCTGATGCTATTTTATAATGGGAGAGGAGGTGCCTATTCATGAGGTACAAAAAGGTCCTTTAACTAATATTATTACATTATTCTCTCAGCCCGTAGTACCGAGTCTAATATCCATTGGTCACTTGTCCTTGAACCTTTAGGGTACTCTTAATCCTTTAGCATGTGTCAGACAGGTTGCTGCTGAGGACAATTAACGCTTCCTGAAGTCCTTGACACATTGTCCTTTCGTGTGTCTATTAGAGCACTCTCATAATTTCAGGCTGGTCTCGGGCACTTTTACCTTTCGGAAGAGTGTAAGTCTCAGTTTTGTTGATGTTGTCCCTGAGAAGGCGGTGTTGTGGGTTCACATTACTTATGCTAGGCACAATATGGCCCAATCGATTCTAAATATCCTATGCCGTTTCTTACCCCATACAGATAGGCCTTTTATTTTTCGATCGCGTATCCTTAACCAGTGAAAAAAAAAAGAATTTTTTGAAATTCCTCTTGTATTTTTCTTCTTGATTCTTCCCCCCTTTAAATCATCACATCACTTGGACTCATAACACCACCACCTTTCAAATTATGTTCCATCTTTACATGTGTTCCTCATAGAGAAAAAGAGAGAGACCGCGATGCTTCTCCTTGGGAGTTACACTGGCGCTTCATATCTTCTCAATGATTCAACTTCCCTTATAGGGTCTGTATATATAGCGTGTCTCCGACAACACCCTTCCTTTATTTCTAGCTTTCACCTACTATCAATTCTTCTTTTGGAAAGATTTCAGAAGAGTTATTTATCTCCAGGGCATTCTTTCTTCTGCTGTAGTACGTCATGTCTCACTCTCCAAGTTCTCATCTTTCAGACTGTGATGATTCACTTAGTGGTTGCGAGAGTGACGGGTTCCCTCTTGGTCTTACCGTGGAATAGATGTGCCGAAGACACTCATTACTACTGATGGCACCTGGTATATCGAGGGCATTCCCTCCAAGATTTCTCTATCAAATATTCATTCTATCCATTCGACATGCTAGTAGTTCCCATAATCTCGCATGGAAGTTCCCTACATCAAAGGAGATAATTACCACATGAAGGCCCAATTTCATTTTCCTATACATTTTATCAATTTTTTTTGGCTTAGGTGACCAGATAGACAACGCCATTATCTCATTTTGCCACATTTTCCAACTAAGACTAGGGAAACTCAATCCCGACTTGTGGAAGGCCGTGGCCTACCTTAGAATTTTGGCTAACTTTTTTGGATTGGAGTTTACTGTCATCCACCTCTTTTTGCTTTTTTTTTCATAGCTATCACAAGGGGATCTAGTCGAACTGGAGCCCCGCGACTCTTAATCCATTCATGATGAGCAGAGCACCTCACTCGCCGTAGATTGTCCTTCACGCTTCATCATTATTGCTACCTAGGAGTTGTTCAGGGTGAGACACATTTTTCCTTGGAACGTCAGTAGTGAGTTTCCTACTATTCATGTCTATCTTTATTATGCATTGGCGGATACCTTACTTATTTTTCCTTACAACTCTTTAGTGGCGGCCACCGACCAATACATTTCTCACTTTGATTTGACTCTTTAAAGGATGGGTCTCACAGATCTTATCACTGAATAGGACCAGATCTTAGGCCGCCTTATCTTTTTTTCTTTGCCACCCATCCTTCCCCTGGTTTTCTTAATCACTACTAAAGGTTCTCTTCTTTTCCCCTATCACTTTCTTGGTTCTCTCATTTTTTCCTTTCTCCATTGGGAGGGAATATGATTATATTTCACCTATCATCCATAGTCTCCCATTTTGTAGGGAATCCCAAGTTTCACATGAGTATCAACTTATGAGGGCACCTGATTGCCCAAGTAACTACTCAATGCAGTGAAATTGATTTGGGTTTCAACCACAACCCTGCTTTTCAAGAGGGAAAGGGGCCGCCGAGGAGGTGGTGGTTCTAAGAGATTTTGACGAGGTGGATTCTAAGTCTATTAAAAAGAAACCCAAGTGGACGGGTCCGGCCAGCTGCCCTTCTATCGCCTTCTTGATCCATTTGCTATTAACTCTGAGGCCGCTTATAGGCCTTCCTCTAATCCCTTGTGTCGGCTTCCTAGGCAGAGTCCACTCCAAGGGATAGAGTTTTCTCTGATTAGGAACTTTCCTCTTTTGTGGCCGATCCATATACGCTTACCAGTTGCTTTCCAGCACCGATGGATGAGTTTTTGGTATTTTTGATAGTTTACATATTCGTCCCTTAAGATAAGGATTTTATGTTCAGGACGACTAGACTAGAAAGCTATTTAAAATCCTTGGTTCCACCCAGTGATCAAAAATTCTAGATGCATCCCACTCGAGAGCCTGGCTAATGAGAGTGTCCATGCCTCAGGCCGGGTGAGCCAATCTTTTCTTCACTTTTGATTATTATCCTCTTTCGTTCCTCCTCACATTGTTTATATTTTTCTTTCTCTTTCAGGATAGCCTTTTGAATGCGTAGAGGGATGGAGGCGGAGCCTTAGAACCTCCTATGAAGTTCGATATATAATTTTCCCTGTCAGCAAAGCAACTCTTCAATCACCTCTAATTACATTTCTCGCTCCTATTCCAACTTCTTAATGTACAAAATCCTGTCCTGGGAATTTGTATGAAAGACCTACCTCTCTCATTCAACCTCCTCAATCTATATCTTTAAGTCGTTAACCTTGAAGTGCGCCACAGAGGACTCAACCAAAAGGGATTGGGTACGCAACAAGCTCAATTTTTTTCTAGTACAGTGCAGTGTGACTCCGTTGTTTGATTATTTCTACCACCATTGCAGGAGACTAGGCAGGTCATTGCTATAATACAAGTAAGATTCATCCTAAATATTACTTGAGCTAAACAAACTAGGTATGCAAAGTTTTGTGTGTTTGGGTTTTGTACTAACAGGTCCATGGATCGTCGAATGGGTTGATAGGCCGTGTAACCATCGTCAAAGTGTTCCAGCATGCCAAGTTGAAATACTTACTTTTGAAGAAGCATTTGGCATACCGTAGACCTATTTTATGATCCGTCATTTGTCCCATGGTCATGATATAAAATTTACAATTTTTCCTAAGTGTTAAGAAGGTTCACGAACCATTCTACGGTCTGTCATTTGAGTTAAGAGACCGTAGTGTCTTCTATAGAAAACTTCCAGTAAGCTATTTTTAGGGAAAAGTTCAACAGAACGGTTGAAGGACCATTAATTGGATTGACGGACCATCAACCCAACCATGAAACTTGCCTAGTTGACATTTTAATTCATTCTTCTCAAGGACTTCTTAGAATTTTACTACTCTTTAATGACTGATCCATGGTTGTTTTGGACTTGTTTTGAGAGGGGTATAATTACCCAATCCCTTTATTTCTTCTTAATTATCCCAACCTTTACGAAGTTTTCCTTTCTAAAGGTAAGGGTTAGGGTTTCTCACAAAAAGACTGGTAGCAAGCTTTTCACTCTCAATCCTTTCGTAGAAAGTGTTCACAACAAGTATTGGGTTAATGAGCAAGGATTTGTTTCATTCTTGTGCCCCAAACCCTTTTTTTAAGTTAAGAACTAAAGTAGTATAAGTAAGGGGTTTCTTAATTTCTATTAGTTGCTAAGATTTCCTTTTAATACATGATCCTTGATATCATTACTTCGGTTTTTTGAGGGTATATGTATTATTCATTAAAGTTATCATTTCTCTAAAATTGAGGAGTCAAAATGGTTGGAATTAAGATGAAGTATGGAATTATGATAAGTCACAAATTGACAAGTCCTTGATGTTGAAACATTTCTTAGTAAGAGTCCAAAACTTATGATTTTTATTTGACTTTATGAAGTCTTGAGCTTGAGATTGTAGGAGTAAAATTGGCGGTTAACCTTAAAAATCATTTGAGTTAATATGATTGCAATGAAAGTCTGAAGAGGATTGTTGGGTTAGTATTTTTGAAGAGGATCTTTGAGTCTTTTTTAAAGTAAATTGTTGCATAACAGGCTAAAACTGGATTGATGCCATAAGGCTTAAGTGGATTGTATTGGTTGGTTGGTTCCCTAATATCATGTTACACTGATCAGGATAAGTAGTGTTATTTATGATATCAGTTTTGGGAGTAGTATTAGCTCTGAGAGGATTCAGGTGTGAAGCCCTTATCTCGTAATCTATGTTGCCACACATAGGAAGGATTGTTATAGCCTAATTAGTGCCTATTCGGATTGGTTTAGTGGATCCACTTGGAGTTTTGGATTGACCCTTTACCCTGGCAAGGTTTAGAGAGCCCACCCATCATAGGGATATATGTTGGAATTCATAGATAAGACACAAATTATGTTGATTATATAACCTCCCAGAGTCATCTAAGTATCAATCTGAAGTGATATGTGTGAAAAAAGATTCTTAACTAATGTTCACATTTTCTTCGTTAAAAGTTGTTAAGTCTAAATGATTTACTCGAGTTTACTTTTTTATTCCGAGTACTTTATGTTTTAACTAATATTGTTAAAACTTGCTTATTATTGCTAACTTGAGTCAAGTCTTGAAAGTCGATGTGATAATACCTGTTCATGCATTGCACAATCATGAGTTACTTTGTTATATATAGATTGTTTATTCTCATTCACATATTAAGTACAGTCAATGTATTGATCGCATATTATGTGTTGCATTTTATTTCCATGCAGATCCTGCAAACCATTTTGACGGTTATGATTGATTGGATTTACATTCCCATAGTCAGAAGATCGGTGAGTCCCTATTGTATCAAGGACCCAAGAGATGGAGTATATTTGTTCTTTTATTTTGAATAGAGATATGATTTTCGTTTTGTTCATTTATTCCTTATTTGGAGACTATCGGACGTTAAGGTTGAAACTACTTGCATTCTTAGAAGACTAGAAGATTAGTGAGTCCTCACTTGATTCGAGGGCAAGCTATGGAGTTGTTTATTTATTTTTATCTAGAACTTTGAATTTATCTTGATTATTTATTATTTCATTTATTGAAGATTAGCTAATAAACTCTGGTACTAACAGTCTATTATTTGGCTAGTAGAGGCTTTTAGATTGAGATATATAGTTTTGAGACTTGAGTTTATCTATTTTTTATTGAGATATTGCGAGGAGCCTATTACACTTCTGATAGTATTGTTATTGCATCAACTGAGTAATGCGAGTAATGTTATGCATGATCTAAGTGGTTCTTTGGAAGCTGTTAGGGCAACTTAGTGTTTAAGGATGCCGGTCATGTCCAGGGGGTGAGCTCTAGGGTATGACATGGATAGTTAAACTTTCCTAGGCATGGAGAATGTAAAACCAAGATTTTTAAGAGACAACAGCTAAGTCTCCAATCCGTAATGATAACCAATAGCTTTTTCAGGCTTCTTTAGTCTAACACTAGTGTAGCTTCATGTTTTCTTACAACTTTTTCTCAAACCAAGATCAAGACTCAACTTTTACTAGAGAGTAAATTCTAGTACATGAATGTACCAAGGAGACACAACACAAACACTCAACTCATTTTAGGCTAAATTTTCGAGCTTTCAAGAACACATTTTTTTTGTGATAACTAAGCCAAGGAACTAGGTTTGATTAGGATTAAGAACTTGCCCACTCTAATACCAAATGATGGATGCACACTTACATAAGAAAATACGCAACATAACAGAGGAGAACAAGATAAAAAGGCAGTATAGTAAACAATGATAAATTGGAAACTAAGAGGTATATTAAACCTCGAAACCTCTAATTTGAATCTTTATAAGATATTTAAACTATAGATAGACTCAAGTAGGAGGTTGATAGAAAACTAAGGGTACATTTAAACCTGAAGACCTCTACCGTACATATTCTAAGAGCACCTGCCTCTTATGAAGACCTCGAGGGGAATTATATTCACCTTGAAACCCCTATTTCTCAATAATGATCAACCAAAGATTTGACACAATTCTCACAACTCTCACAAGAGTGTTCTAAATATCTGCAAACATAAGCTAACCCAGTAAAAATGAACTTATAGTCTATTAAAAAAAGTGGAGCAAAATGATCACAAAATGAGTTGTTGTCTATTTATATGCGGTAAAGAGCCTTCGCCAATCCGGTTGGCGATGCGCAGATTTTGCTACCCATCACCCAAATGTCTAGTGGTGTTTTAGGCTTGGTGTAGTTGAGCCCCATGGCCAAACCTGCCTTCTACCATCACAATCAGGTTGGCTATGC
>JBDJHY010000116.1:15108010-15127781 GCA_039654485.1 Withania somnifera | reverse complement strand
GTTCGTTTGACATTGACATCGGGTCTTGGGTTTGTTCTGTAACTTATTTTCTTGGCTATATCTCTTCCTATTCTTCTTCTTTTACTGTAGTAGTCCCCCGCTTCGGCTACGGACTATGGGGTTTTGGTTCTCCTACTTGGGTAGAGTAGGTGCCATCATGACTTGAGAAATCGTGTCGTGAAAGCGTCATTACATGATTTGATTGAAATTGATGCATAGTTGATTAACAGATAATATTATGAAGTGTTTATATACATTTAAATGATCTGCAAGAATCATGAAGCACGACGATGTCTCATGAAGGACAGTAATGTATCCTGTGTAAAGCATACATGTGATTTATCATAAATCACTGCATTGTATCATGAATATCTGCAATGTATCATGAAGGCTGCAATCTATCATGAAGTATGAAGACTGCAATCTATCATGAAGTACTTAAATGTGTTTGATCTTGTAATGTATCAAGTAGAACGGAATATACCACCAGAAAAAAAAGTGAGTACTTTATGTAATTTTGGAAAAGGTGGGTATAAAGTGTAATTAACTAACAGAAGATTATATTTATGTAAGTTTCCCTTAAACTATTCTACACCCAACCCATTATAATTTGAATG
This sequence comes from Withania somnifera, assembly GCA_039654485.1. Classification (NCBI taxonomy): domain Eukaryota; kingdom Viridiplantae; phylum Streptophyta; class Magnoliopsida; order Solanales; family Solanaceae; genus Withania; species Withania somnifera. The sequence continues at coordinate 15,127,164 of JBDJHY010000116.1, read as the reverse complement.
GATTGAGCGATTTATCTATAATTGAGTTTAATTTAACAGTTCTAGGTATTTAAATGTAAATATTTACCAAAAAAAAGATAAAATATGTATAATATAAAAATAAGTAAGAGAGAACACATAGTTGAAATAATACGTAATATCGTGTTTTTGCAATTTTATTTATTGTTATTTAGAAATACTCTTCCACATATACTATCTAAACAAATAGGAAACTTAGGTAAATTCCAACCCTTTAAATCATAATATCAAAAAATGTCATACTTGACAGATATTTTTCATTTAGATACTTTGAATAAAGTTACATATACACTTATACATTCATAAATTCATAGTTTATTTACGAATATTTTATACATTTACAGATATTTTATTAAATAAATTATATATTTTTTATATAGTTACAGATATTTTAATAAATAAATCATAAATATTTTATTATTTTATAAGTATTTTATTAAATAAATTACAGATATTTTATAATTTTTATCACGATACTGTTTTCGGATCATGATGACACCTACTATACTACTAGTAGAATAACCAACCCTGTAGTCCGTAGCCGAAGCAAAGGACTACTACATCAAATGCGGAAATCACAAGTTTAATAAACAATAAATTAATAAATCAAAAATATAAAGAATCAAAAATGCTCTAAAACCCAATACTAGTGTAATACAAAACCACTAAGAATAGAACAAGGAATCAATTGTTTAATACAAATGTTTATCTAAACACACATGGAGATCAAAATCAATGCAGAAGAGAAGCAAGAAAAGTTGGACTCCAAGCTCACCCTGAGTCCTTGAAAATCAGTAGAATCTGCGCGAACAATGATCTGTGAATCAAGGTCGGGCACCTGTACTCGAATCTGCACATGGGCAAGTGTAGTATGAATACAAGTTGTCGAAGCAACCCATACCCAGTAGTCTTTGAGGGCCCACTAGGCACATAACAATTATAAAAGTAGTAAATAACGGAAGGAAATAAATATGATCACAGAAGGAAATAGTACATCAAGTAAGCTAGCTACTAAAATAGGGATCAAGCAACAAGTATAACATGTATCACTAGCTAATCACATAACAGGATTTCAGGCAATGAAGGAAAACATACCCAGAATCCATGTAATAGTATATACGAATAATAACAACAAAATTCGGAGTCAAAAAAGATAGAATGAGAACATGGACGGTATACTGATAACCTCAAGAAAGGGATGAACGAATGAACAATAATATAATGCACAATATCATATCAAGTAACCAATGAGAACGTCTAAGAAGTAAATATCAATACTAAAGTAATGCATATAAATGCTTTTATGTCCCCTAGTAAGAAGCACAGCGTACACCGAAAAGAAGCTCACCTGTAGGCCTCCCATACAACCAGGGGTAGACTGAAGAAAAAAATTATAGGAAAATAAATACACATCATGAAGTAACCAGTCCTGCATACGTTTCTCCTCCGGTACCCGTAGGCCCAACAAGAAGAATCCATGAAAGGCTATGTCACGACCCAATTTCTCAGATCATGCTAGCACCTACTATACCACCAGTAGGAGAAATAACCCTGTAGTCTAAAGTCGAAGTAGAGGACTACTAACTCAAAAGAGGAAAGCATAAGTATAATAGATAGTATATAAATAGAGTAAAAGTAAAAGAATCACCAATTCGCAAAACCCAGCATCAGTGTAATACAAATTCTCTAAGTACAGAACAAGGAATTAAATGTCTAACACAAATGTATCTCCGAAAATACATGGAGATCAAATATCAATGCTAAAGAGAAGCAGGAAAATATAGACGTCAAGCTCACCCTGAAAATCTGAAATCAGTAGAATCTGCATGAACAACGATTTGTAAATCAAGATCAGGAACCTGTACTTGAATCTGTATGTGGGCAAGTGTAGTATAAGTACAGGCTGCTAAAGCAACCTATACCCAGTAGGCTTCGAGGGCCCACTAGGCACATAATAATAATAAAAGTAGTAAATAACGAAAGGTAATAAATGAGGTCACAGAAGCAAATAGTACGTCATGGAAGCTAGCTACTCAAATAAGGATCAAGTAACAGGTAGAACATGTATTGCTAGCTAATCACCTAACAGGACTTCAGGCAATGAAGGAAAACGTACCCAAAAATCCTTGCAATAATATGCCTGAATAATAACAACAATAATCAAGAGTTAAAAGAAAATAGAAAGTAAACATGGACGGTATACTGGTAACCTCAAGTAAGGGATGAATGAATGAATAATAATATAATGCACAATATCCCACATAACATGAACTATTAAGTAACCAATAATAATAACTAAGAAGTAATAACAATACTAAAGTAATGCATATAAATATTGTCAAGTTCCTCAGAAAGAAGCACAGTGTATAGAAAAACACGCTTACTCGTAGGCATCACTATACTACTAGGGCTATACTAAAGAAAACAGGTGTAGAAAAGTGAACACATACCATGAAGTAACTAGTTTTGTGTACGTTTCTCCTCTGGTACCTATAGGTCCAGCAGGCAGAATTCATTGAAGGCTATCCTAAATATTCCCGGTATATCTCTCTCCATCCTATATCCCCCTCCCCTCACCCCCGTCGTGACGCTGCAGCCTGGAGGCAAGGTCCATGGAGGTATGTCACCACGTATGATCTCTAACATTATCGTAATGCCACATCCCAAATCATAGAGTCTCAAGGATCTCACAGTCTGCCATTTAGAGCCTCATATCAATAATATCATTAAACCATACTCAGCAAGTCATGGCGTTCCACGCCTCAATGTAATAGTATTACCAATATCCTCAATGGAACATGTATCATCAAGTCTCCACAGCCAGTAAGTGTGATAAATGTCAAAAAGTTATACCCACTACCGTATGACGACATACTCAAGTGTCAGCGGCTGTACTTACTGCTGAATAGAGTTGGTCTCAAGTCCCAACATTAATTAGTAACTTGCAAATATTACACAGACTGATATCAAACTATCTCCAATTGCTCTGAAACTTGCGTAAAAGTATTCCATATGTTAATATGAGTCTAACGATATAAAGTATAGTAAGTTCTAGACTGGACCTAAAATCGAGCCTAGAATGGGCTTGTGGGGCCCGCTTGTTGAAACTAAAATAAACTTTGCCACGGAGTCCCAACGTTACTAGGAACTCGTGCTCTAAAATTGAGCATAATTTGAGTGTAGGAAGGGCTCCAAATCATCCCAGATAGATTTGACTATAACGAGGCAAAAGATGCAATCTTTATGGGATTAAACGTTGGAATTCGATGAATTAACAATACTATATAGCAAAATATACTCAATGAACGGATAATTATGCAATAATATTTAAATAATGATATGGGTTCATCAACTTCACCACATAGGGTCACTAATGGAGGAAACTAAGAATTTCAAGAATTAAAACAAAGAAGGAACTTACCCAAATCATGTAGAAATCGAAGAAAAGCACTTGGGGATTTACTTAGGAATTTTTCTCAGCCTTGGATTGATGTTTGGAATGGGTTTTTCGTGCAGAAACTAGGTAAAATGTAATAGTTTTGTAGAAATAAGAATTGAGCATCGTGCAAGGATTTTAAAAAACTGTTAGGTATTTTCTTCATCGCAATCGCGTCATAAAGAGTCGTGATACACTACACGATCATGTAGACTCACTGGGAGAAAACTGAATCACGATTGCGTGAAGGCACTTCGCAGTCGCGAAGTGTAACTGGCAGTTGAATCGCGATCATGTGAATAAGCTTTGCGATTGTGAACCTGCACCAGTTGCAGGTTTTTAACAGCAGAAACCAAAGGAAACAAATGCTCCGAATCACCACTCAAAATCTGTTCAGAGTCTAATTTACACAAACAAACTATGCATGTACACCCGAAACAACATTATAGACTCAATGGCACAGTGAAATAAGAATCCGACATCATTTTGGGAAAATGCTGAATAAGTCAATCCTTAGGCTTAAATTCATGAAATTTCCACCAACACCTCAAAAATGCAACGACAAGTCCGAGAAACAAACTAACACCTCCACAAGCTAAAGTTGCCATTCTAGAGATAATGGAAGCGTCAAAATTCTGATCCGACACTCCCAACACAAAAATACTACCCAAGCTCCAAATTAGGCCTTAAAGTTAACTAAAATCCATAAATGAGCACAAACTATAAACGAAAACTCTGAAACACAAACTTAAAGTCAATATTAACTTTGTTTGGCATATCGAAGCTAACAGAACTATCAAAATTTAATTCCAAGCTCATTTTGAAGGAAAGTTGACTTTGGTAAACGAGTACTTAATTTTAGGCTCTAAACAGGAAATTTGAGATATTTCTCAACTGAGCCACCAGAGATTCGTACTATCGGTCTCACCAAGTCATAAATGACTTGGGAAAGCTACTGAAATGCTCTAGAATGCAAAACATCACGTATCTATTATAAATGACTGTGAAAGTCATTACACTACCCTAAATTCTCCGGGTATATCTCGACTCCGTCCTATAACCTCCCCCCTCCGTGTCGTCGTAGCCTGGAGGCAAAGTCCATAGAGGTACGCTCACTAAGTATAGTCTCTAACATCATCAGAACCTCACATCCCAATCACAGAGCCTCAGGGGTCTCATAGTCTAGAAACCAATGCCTCATATCAATAATATCATCAAGCCATACTTGGCAAGTCATGGCGTACAACACCTTAATATAATGATATTACCAATATCCTCAATAGATCAGGTATCATCAAATCTCCACAACCGGTAAGTGTGATAAGTGTCCAAAAGGTTGTACTTGTTATCATACGACTACAGACTCAAGTGTCAGCGGCTGTACTCACTGTCGAATAGAATCAGTTCAAGTACAGTATTAATTAGTCAAATGATATTTCTCGGTGCCAGGGATAAAGCCTGGGAAAAAATAAGTAAAAATAGTGATACGGGGTGCTCGACGTGACGTTGAGTATAAAACAGTTAAAATATCACTTACTTATATTATTATTAGAATATTTCAATTTATAAACTTCATATCATTATCCTTCATCATTACTAAGATCATTCTCTAGCCTCCTCGACTCAATAATCATGTGGTGATACAAGGTTACTATAAAAACCTAGCTACCCAACCCAGGATGCTATTTAGTACAATTATTAAAGCTATAATCCCATAGATAGCCCTACGGAGCCTACCTCTTGTTCGATGATAAAGCACTGCAAGCTCATAAATATTACTTCGACTGATATCAAATGATCTTCAATTGCTCTAAAAATTGTGAAATAGGATTCCACATATCAATATGAGCCTAACGGCATAACTTATTCCAAGTTCCATATTGGGCCTAAAATGGGCCTGTTGGGCCTTCTCGTCAGAACTAAAAATAAACTTTGTCACGGGGTTTCCAACGTTATTAGGAACTCATACTCCAAAAGTGAGGAAAATTCGAGTAAGGAAAGACCCTTGAACAACCCGGAGAAGATTGAGTATTAATTGGGCTAAAGATTCGACCTTTATGAATTTGCGTTGAATTCGGAAAAGGAAACGTTACTACGTGTATAATAACCCTAAAGATCAAGGATTTACCACATAACATCGGACATAATTAAAGGAATTAAGAAATCATGACTAGGGCATTGATGGAGGAAAACCTAATTTTAATGAAATTCAACGGATGAAATTACTTACTGAAGGACAGGATGATATATGCGGTCTTCAAAAAACTTTTCTATATGTGAATAATAATGCAATAAACAGGAGTCAAAAAGAGATAGGAAGGGAACATGGACAGTATACCGGTAACTTCAAGGAAAAGAGTAAATGCCTAAATAAGAGTGTAAGGCACAACATCCCACATAGCATGAAGTAGAAATTAACCAACAATAACAGCTAAGCAGTAATAGGAATAATCAAGCAAAGCAAATAAACGTTGACAAGTCCCCCAGATAGAAGCGCAGTGTACACAGAAACATGCTCACCCATAGGCCTCCCATGATGACCTAAGGGTACGCTGAAGAAAACAAGTGCGGAAAAGTTAATACAATCAGATGAAGTAACTAGTCCTGCGAACGTTCCTCCTCCTGTACCCGTAGGCCCAGCAGGCAGAACCCATGGAAGGTTAACCTAAATATTCCAGGTATATCACTCCTCCGTCCTATACCCCCTTCTGTGTCAGCCACATCCCAGAGGCAAGGTCTATGGAGGTATGTCGACATGTACGACCTCTAACGTAATCATAACCTCACATCCCAGATGATCCTCAGGGGTCTCAATGGTCTGGCATCTCATACCAAATATCAATAGTCTCATCAAGCCGTCAACGGCAAGTCAGAGCGTACAACATCTCAATATATATACTATATCACCAATATCCTTAATAGATTCAGTATCATCAAGTTTCTATAACTAGTAGTGTCATAAGTGTCAAAAAGTTGTACTCACTGTCGTACGACAATCGACTCAAGTCTCAGCGGCTGCACTCACTGTCGAATGGTGACGGTCTGAAGTACCAACATTTGTTAATCAAATGTTATTCCTGGTGTCAGGATATAAAACCTGGACTAAATTAAGTAAAAATAGTATTACTAGGAGTTCGATACAACGCCGAGTCTAAAATAATTAAAAAGTCATTTACTTAAATTATTATAATTATCTATTCCAATTTATCCACTTGTAACATTATTCCTCATTATTACCAAAATCAATATCTAGCCTCTGTGGCTCAATAGTCATGTGGTGATACTAACCTAGCCCTAATGCACTCTCATCGGAGCCATAGGCCCAACTACTCGTGTCATGAATGCACAGCACATTAACAAGTATACATATAAACATGTGATCATATAAAACAATTCCATATGACATGCACAGGTATCTAGCCATTTTCTAAGTCACAGGCATCATATCAATCGGATGCCAAAATATAAAAATCGATATGAAACGGACGGAAGAACGAAACGAGATCACTATATCCACCTAACTACCCAACTCATGGATGCTATTTAGTACAATTATTAAAGTTATAAGACCAGAGATAGCCCCATGTAGCCTACCTGTCGTCCGAAGATAAAGCGCCGCAAACTCACGAATCTTACTCCTACCGACGTCAAACGATCTCCGAATGATCTGAAACTTGCGCCTAAGTATTTTATATGTTAAGACGAGTCTAAAGGTATAATTTATACTAAATTATGGACTGGCCTAAAAACGGACCTAAAACAACCTTGCAGGTCCCACTTGCTGAAATGAAAAATAAATTTTACTATGGGGTTCCCAACGTTATCCAGAACCTGTGCTCTAAAATTGAACACAATTCGAGTGCAGGAAGGACTTCAAAACAGCCCAGACAAATTTGACTACAACGGGGTCAGAGATTCAAGATTTATGAAACTAAACGAGGAAATTCGACGAAGTAACTATACTACGTAGTGAAATAAACTCAAGAGACAATAATTTATCCAATAATACAAGAATTAATTGGAGAATTTCAAGTTTTCACAATTAGAATCATTAATGGAGGAAAGCTTCAACTTTCAAGGATTAAAGGGGAGAAGAAGACTTACCAATCGTGGGAAAAAGCGTCGGGACTCTTCAAAAACTATTCCATGAATTTTGATGGAGTTTCCCAGCAAAAATCGCATAAGAAAAAGAGGAGAAACTGAGAAAAGGATTGAAAAATAAACTAAAAAATCGAGTCTCTGCTATTTTAACTAGCTGCGACTAGGCATGTTTGCACTAAATTTTTTTTTCACCGCCATCACACTCTCGGACCACGATCAGGCTTATTGTAGAAAATCTACAACTGCAGAATTTTCAAACGAAGGCACGAAATTGAAACGGGGTCCAACAGCAATAACTCATATATGTATTTTGAGTGAAAGACACATTCCGGACTCAATGGCGCAATCGAAAATGGAATCCAAGATTGTTTTGGAAAATTGTTGACCGAGTCAACCATTTGGCTAAATCATAAAATTTCCACCACCACCTCGAAAATGCAACGACAAGTCCGATAAAAGAACCAACACCTCCACTAGCCTAAAATCACCATTCTGGAGCTGATGGAAGCTTCAGAATTCTGATCCGACACTCCAAACACCAAAATACCACTCAAGATCCACTTTAGGCCTTAAGTAAAATTCGCAAATTGGCAGAAATTGCAAAAGAAAACTCTGAGACATAAACTTAAGGTCAATTTTGACTTTGTTTGGTATTTCGGAGCTAACGGAACTGTCAAAATTTAATTTTGAGCTCATCTTGAAGGGAAGTTGACTTTGGTTTATAAGTACTTAGTTTCAAGCTCTAAAACAGGCAATTTGAGATATTTCTCAACCGAGCTGCCAGAAATCTGAACTAATAGTCTCAGTAAGTCATAAATGACTTGGGCCAACTACTAAAATGCTCTAGAATGCAAAACATTGCGTATTTATCATAAATGACCATGAGATTCATTACATCGGTACTTCCTCTATGCCATTTTATGCTGCCTACTTTGATCAGGCTCGAAATTTAAGAAATAAAAAAAGACTTTGTAATATTTATTAAATTGCTCTTTATTAAAAAATGACCACCTCTATTTTTAATTAAGTGGAACCAATTAGAGTAAAGAGTAATTGAGCCTTTAAAAAGCTATCAAATAAGAAAATGTGGCATTCTTTTTGAATGGGCCAAAAAGAAAAGCAAGTCATATAAAATAAGACGGAGGAAGTATTTGCTTCCATTTAATGATTTATTAAACTCATTCGATAAATAAGCATGTTCAATATTTTTACTAATATGTGATGATCATTGAATATACGGAAAATGGCCTAAAATGCCCTTCACCTATTTGAAAAGAGTCTAAATGCTCTTCGTTAACCTATTTGATCTAAGATACCCTTGTAGTAAACCGATTGGGCTAATTTTGCTCTTTTTTAACGGAATGAATATTAAATTAAAATATCTAAATCTATAATTATGTGATATTTTTCTATTGATTGATTTTAAAAAAAACATTAATTAGACAAGGGCCTAAAATGCCCTTCAACTATTCGAAAAGGGCCTAAATACCCTTACGTATTGCACCTAAAATACCAATGCAACTAACCCATCGGGCCAATTTTATCCTTTTTTTAAAAAAAAGGATGTTAAATTAAAATATATAAAAAATTTAATGACGTGATATATTTCTGTTGTTTGATTTTTTATTTTTTAAAATTAATTAAGAAAAGGGCCTAAAATGCTCTTGCTTAACCTATTGGACCGAAAACACCCTTGGTTAATTCCTAAATAATTTTTTCTACAGTTGCAGCAACTTCCGCAAACTAAGAAATTTTTTATTAATAAAAATGTATAAAGTTATATTTATTTTTAAATTTGGTAATCCTTTTTCATTAGAAAAAAAAACTTACATCATACAAATATATTCTATTTTAACGATTACACTATTTAAAACTGAAAACATAGGTGAAGATATGCTAATTTTAAAACTTCTAAATACATAATTCTATATTATCTATAATACAATAATTATAAATTCTAATAAATAAAATGACAAAGCAGCATAACCCGAAGAATAAGTTATTCTTTATAAAAGTAGAGTAAAAAATAAAATCATAACTCTAAAATCAAGCAAAAACTAATTAATTTCATATTCCAGAATTAAATGATTAGGATATTGTTTGGATAGATACAAATCTTGAAACATAAACTAAAAAAAGGAATAAAAACTTGCATTTTAGCTGCTAATAAGGAGGAGATCAACTAAATGTATATTTTTTTTGAAAATAAATATTCTATAAAAAGGAGCATTCAGAACCAAACAATTAAGTTTTAATTCTAAGTTTAAAAATATTCGGATGTGTGAGTTAGTTTTTTCTAGACTGGTTGGTATAGACTTATTCACTAAATAAATAAGTTATTTAAAAAATAAAAAATCAATCAATAGAAAAATACCGCATCATTAATAAATTTATTTATTTTAATTTAATATTCATTCCGTTAAAAAAAAGGCAAAAATTGGTTAACTGCAAGGGCATTTCAAGTCCAATAGGTTAACGAAGGGTATGGTAGGCCCTTTTCGAATAGGTGAGGGACATTTTAGGCCTTTTTCAATTAATTTTAAAAATAAAAAATCAACCAATAGAAAAATTGCACGTCTTTATAAATTTATTTACTTTGATTTTTTAATATTCATTCCCTTTTTTAAAAAAAGGGCAAAATTAGCCCGATAGGTTAATTGCAAGAGTACTTTAGGTCCAATAGGTTAACGAAGGGCATTTTAGGCCCTTTTCGAATAGATGAAGGGCATTTAGGCCATTTTTTTGTTGAATATGTCATACACATTTGTGAGGCAAAATATGTATACCTTAAAATCTTAAGATAATACTTCATCCGTCCCATAATAGTTGGCAGATTCACATTTTCACCTCTATTAAGAAAAATGTTAATTAGAGAGTAATTTGACTAAGTTTTTCATATTTGTTGATCATTTTTAATTAATATTTCTCTTTATTTGCACAATACTTATATCTCTCCATATTTATTACTACGGGTAGAATCGAAATAAAAGTGCTAATTATTTTTTGATTACCTAAAATGACAAATATTTTGAGACAAATATTTTCACAAACCTGTCAACTAATATGGGACGGAGGGAGTATATTATTTAATTGCCACTCCACTAATTGAAATAAAGATAAACGTGAGAAAAATAAAATGAAAAAGGAAATAAATGACTTTTTGTATTTCAATTACGTTACTCGCACATCTCAAAGCAATAGCAAGATCCTTCTTATTATAACACAAACCATAAAAAGATAGGTTCAAGTACGAAGGTTATTTTGTGAGTTTAGATAAAAGCAAATAACTGATAGTTGTTTAAGCCCAAGGTCAGATTATTGGTATCGGGTTCGCAAGAAGATGCATTGGCTAATAACATATCCATCGCCCTTCCTCGATCCATCCCCATAACAAGCTTCCTATTGGCTTCTCACCCCGGATTGAGACTCGCTCTTCTCATCCAGAAGAATAGTTGTCTTCCTGGTTAACTAGTCATTGGTCTTTGGCACCAAAGAAAGTCGAGAAGGTTGGGACGCAAGGTGGTTGTCGCTCAAACAATTATGAAAGCAGACTGAAAAATTTGTGTCACTATTGCTCATTTACGCTCATTAAGGAAACAAATAAATAAAAGTTACACTAAATTACTTTTATTTATTGGATGCTCTCTTGAGAATTGATCTTGAATTCCTAAAATAACACTTATCTTGGAATAAATTTGGTTTGCTAAGGTAACTCTTATTTTGGGGCGTAGGGAGTAAATAATTTAAAATAAATTCAGTTTGCTAATACAACTAGTATTTAGGATGGAAGAAATGAGTTAGTTAGTTCAAACTTTAGTTACGTAAATTGAACATTAGTTTTAGACTCAACTCAATACGGCCATTTGACAGAATAGAAATGAGTGAGTCATAATTTAGACTTCAGTTACATTGAATATGAGTTAAACAAACAGTACACATGAGAGTATAAAAACAGGACGTGTGTTTGAGAGTTACAGAAAGATGCATGAGTTATGTTTGTTGGTCATGATGGCACTTAGGCACCACTTATGCTAAGGATGAAGTTTCCTCCTCTTATAAATAGACACATTTTTTCACTCATTTTCAATAAGTTGGTTTTGGTATCAACTTCATATTTTTTTGTAATAAGAGAATTGAAGCGTTGGGAAACGCTTGTGCAAAACTCGTTGAGTTCCGAGGTTTTGATCTCGAGCTCAATCATTCATTTGCAATTCGTTGGTGTCTCGCACCTACGTCTCTTCATTTCTTTCTTCTCCTTTATTTAGCAACCAATTCATTGGTGAATAAATTTACCATGTCGATGAAACTCCTCCAGTTTTAATTTGCTTAATTCGATCACCTCAAGAAAGGGTAAAAGAAAAAAAAAATCTTTCATAAACTATAAAAAAAAAAAAAAAAAGATGGGGAGCAACATTGAAGAAAACGGAGGTGATGATCTCAAGGGAAAGAAGGCTTCTAGCCGTAAGTTGAAACGACATGACTCCTTGAATGTGGAAGCCAGTAAGATGCCTGATGCCAAAAAGGTGTGATAGTTAGCTCCTCCATTGTCAATTATGATTATCAAATAGGAGCCAGTGCAACAGCGTATTGTAAGTGGCAAAGTGTCTTGCTGTTACGATACACTGAAATTTAGTCCTCTGTCATTCATCTTTTGATTAAAAAAAAAATACGAGCCACATCGTTGAAAAACAAAGCATAGACCTTCACATGAAGGGACATTGGATATGCTGTTTATGCTGATTGATGTTACATCTTATCTATAAGTTTAAACAACATGTTTCTGTGGTTGAGCAGGTAATGGGAATGTCTGTGCTGCTGAAACTTGCATTCCAGAGCATAGGAGTGGTATATGGAGATATTGGAACGTCACCATTGTAAGTGTTTTCGTCCATCTTTCCCCAAGGAATAAAGCATGAACAAGACGTACTTGGTGCTCTCTCTCTCATTATATACACGATCTCCTTGATCCCTGTCGTGAAGTACGTCTTCATTGTTCTCGCAGCTAACGACAATGGAGATGGTAAGTAGTTTCACTACAAATTTTCTTGATTAATTAGTTTGTTTCTTTTACAATGCTTCAATTTCTTTAACTCATAATTTTGAGTATTTAATTTCAGGGGGTACGTTTGCCTTGTATTCATTGATATGCCGATATTCCAAGGTGGGATTACTTCCGAGTACAATGGACGAAGACAATGATGTATCGGCTTTTAAACTTGATATGCCCGATAGACGTACACGTTGGGCATCATGCGTTAAGTCGATGCTAGAAAACAGCCAATTTGCGAAGTTCTTTCTGCTAATTGCCACAATGCTTGGTACTTCCATGGTTATCAGGGATGGTGTCCTCACGCCCTGCATTTCAGGCACGATGTTGTTTTTTCCCATTTTTATTCCATCAGAAACTCTACAAATTAGAACACAGGGCATTGTAGGAGTTCATGATACTAATGTGATTTTTTCTCCCAATGGATGCGAACAGTTTTGTCTGCTATTACGGGACTCAAAGAAGCTACCAGCTTCATGACTGAAAGTAAAAATTTGCATATGTTAATTCTAAAACATTGTGACTTCTTTATCTTCTTTAGTTCTTGATGAGCTATTCTTTTGTCTGTTTTCCATGGGATGCAGACAGGATCACTTGGATTGCAGTAGCCATCTTGATAGGTCTGTTCATGTTTCAAAGATTTGGAACTGAAAAAGTTGGCTATACATTTGCACCTATACTTTGTTTATGGTTTGTATTGATTGCTGGTATTGGCCTTACAACTTTGCGGTCTACGATATTGGTACTTTCCGAGCTTTTAATCCTATGTACATCGTATGGTATTTCCAAAGGAACGGAAAAGATGCTTGGATTTCCCTTGGTGGAGTTGTTATGTGCATAACAAGTAACAATTTCCTCGCAACAACCTTGAAATTTACTAATTGAGAAGAGAATAAAAAGAGACCTGTAATAATTTTTTGACTGAGTAAAATATTGGATGAATAATTGCTGGAGCTGAGGCACTATTTGCAGATCTTGGTCATTTTAGTGTTCGATCTATACAGATAAGTATGTGCTGTGTTACATACCCCGCGCTCATATTGGCATATCTTGGTCAAGGTGCCTACTTAGTGAAACACCCTGAGAATGTTCTTAATACTTTCTACAAGTCCTTACCAAATAAGTAAGATGTCATGGATAGAATAAAAATTCTTTATATTGCCAGTTACTTACGTTTTTCTCATGAGGGGAAAAGAATTAACATATTGTGCTCCTTTATTTTTCTGCTTTATAAATGCACAATGTTTGTCGTATCAGTATTAGCAGCCATCATTGATAGTCAAGCCTTGATTTCCGGGGCATTCGCTATAATCCAGCAATCCCTGGCGTTAGGATGCTTTCCTCGTGTTAAAATCGTGCATACATCTACCAAGCACCATGGACAAATCTACATTCCTGAAATCAATAACCTTCTCATGATCGCTTGTGTTCTCACCACTATTGGATTCAAGACTACTGATAAGCTTAGCAACGCTTATGGTAAGGCCACTTGCTGGAACTTACTCTATTTCTTATACGAATTTAACTTTTGTTCACTAACATTGTAAAATTAATTTGCAGAATCAGGGAACTTGCCTTATTTTCCAGATTATTAACTCCATCCGTCTATTGTTCAATTACAGGAATAGCTGTGGTGTTTGTGATGTTCCTAACATCATGCTTCCTCGTACTAGTCATGATCATGATATGGAAAACTCACATTCTTCTTATAATCGTCTATGTTCTCATCATTGTTTTGTCTGAGCTTTTACTCCTAAGCTCTACTCTTTACAAGTTTGACCAAGGTGGTTACCTTCCCTGGCTTTCGCTATGTTCCTAATGTTTATCATGTACGTATGGAACTATGTGTACCGGAGGAAATATCAGTACGAGCTTGAAAACAAGATCTCACCCGAACAAGTTAAAGAAATGGTGTCTGAGACGAATTCATGTCAACGCCTTCCAGGGCTTGCCATTTTCTACTCTGAACTGGTACATGGAATCCCACCAATCTTCAAGCATTATGTGGAGAATGTGCCTGCTTTACACTCTGTCCTCGTATTCGTTTCTGTCAAATCACTTCGCATAGGCAAAGTGCCAGAAGAAGAAAGGTTCCTCTTCCGCAGAGTGAAGCCGTATAACCTCTACGTGTTCCGCTGTGTGGTACGTTATGGATACAATGATATACGCAATGAGGAAGAACCTCTGGAGAAATTATTGCTAGACAGGTTAAAGCACTTTATCAAGCAAGATTCTATGTTCTCAATCGCAGCAAACAGAGACAATAAAGAAGAGGCTGCTTCCTTAATTGAGAAAGATGTCGAAGTGCTTGAGAGAGCATCTAATACGGGGGTGGTTCATTTGGTTGGAGAACAAGACGTCGTAGCTAGCAAGGGGTCTGGTTTAACTAAAAGAGTGGTGATCAATTATGCATACAATTTCCTCAAGAGGAACTGAAGGCAGGGTAACACAGTATTCAATATCCCAACGAAGCGCATGTTGAAAGTTGGAATGACGTGAGCTTTAGGATCTTTTTTTTCATAAGCGGTGTCAGCCTATAGTCACAATTCCACGTGTAAGTGCAGTTGGATCTGGGACGGTTTTAGTTTTAGGATTTTACTTTATTAACCAACTTCATATTTACTTTGTATTATTTTAAATTTGTGTTGGTCTATTGTGTGTAATGTGTATATATACATGTGTGTGCACGCGCATATTGTTTCTTAGAAACTAGTATTTACACGCATGCATAAGAGAAATTTTGAAAAGCAGACTTGAGCACCTTGCGTCCAGCAAGATCAATATGATCATGATCTGTTGTTAAGCATATATGAAGATTATTTGCTGGCATGAACTATGTCTCTTAGAAGTAACTTTAGTAGTTGGAGGTTAATGTTTCAATGAGCCTTGAGAATTAAGTGTGGTTAGGACTTTTAGCTGTGGTACATGATTTCCACCATGTTTACATGTAGCGTCTTTCCTGCCATGTTTTGGATAGTTCTTTCAATAGTACATGATATCCAATGGAACCCCATTTTCATGTATTTATGTGTCAGAATACTCTAGGTCAGAGGAGAAACTAGTCAAAACTTCTTGAGCAGCCAAGATATTGAACAACAAACATTTGAAACAATTCCTTGACTCAGTCAGAGATGAGAGGGAAGGTCGATTTGACTCGAATCCTGGACTTGATCTTGAATTTTATGCCGGACTAAATGATGTGATGAGGGAAGTTTTTCCTTTTTCACCATTGCTGGCACAGTTTAGACTGGTACATGCAATTCCCGATGGGCCTTCCATTTGCCTTTACCCTAGCTCTATAAAATCCACCCATCTTCCGCGGTCCTTGAAAGCCATTCAGGGGCCTAGTCCTCTTTCCTTTGTATTGCAACTAACACCTAATCACTTCGGTTATGAGCATTTCTTGGTAAATAACTGGCTCAAAGAAAAAACCAGAAGAGGTTGCTCTCAAGTGTCAAGTGAAGTGCCTTGACTTTGTTTGGTGCTTTCATGAGGCACATAACCTTGTAATATAATCACATATAAGTTCTTTCGGCTACAACATATCCAGTATATTCCCACAAAGTGAGGTTTGGGGAGGGTAGAATGTATGCAGTCCATACCACTAAAATATTTTTAAGTTCCATTTTAACCATCAAAGACTGAAATGTTTCCTTGCCTAGATGTGCTTTAAACCAATCTATCTTTTCTAAGTATAGGTGGATGCAAAATCTGTCTTGTCAGGAAGCTAAAAACCTTTTAGCATGCGTGAATTAAAATGTCTGCAACTGCTGGATTAGAATCAATCTTAATCCGAATTGAGATATCATATGCTATGTTGCTCAAACTCTTCAAAAATGCCGACAGGTGTTGTCGGCTCCTCCAAAAGTCTTGTATTTTTGGAGGATCCGACAAGGGTGCTATAGCATTTTTGGAGAGAGTCCTAGCAAAATAGAATTCAGAAAAAGGTATCCAAGACATATTTTGGTGTCATTTCACAGGCTTGTATGCACCTAGAAGCTTTTTGGGGTAGAATATTTCGTAGACGATGACAATAGTAGATCATACACAAATCAGAAGGGAAAAGTACAGGAATTCAAACAAACACGTTTCATTTAAGCAACACATGACAGCTTATATGGAACCATCCAAACTCGATGTCTTCATATCAAAGCGCTTCGTCTCAGCCTCTGTAACCTATCGTGCAAAAACATAAAAAGATCAAACCAAATCTCCATAGTTTTAACTAGAATCAGAAGTAAGAGAGAAGGAATGAAGAGAGATAAAGTACTTTTCATTTCACTGCTCAAAATTTCTTCATCCCTTTTACATTGAAAATAGCTTCCTCTTTATGTACAACGGGGTCATCCCAGAAACTACTGACTATTACATTACATGGGTTTGAGCCAAAATACAAATAAATATACAGAGAAAGCCAAACAGCTACCTAGGATCTGCATCAGATGGAAATTGGACATCAAGACCCCCATCAAGTTGGAGAGGGGTAAGACTCCCAACTTGAGTAATAGAGAATGATGGACAACTCTAGTGATAGGTTTGGTGAACACATCAGCCTGCTGTGAGGAAGTAGTGACATGTCGAAGATCAATTAAAGCATCACAAAGCTTTGTCCAAATGAAATGGCAGTCCACTTCAATGTGTTTTGTATACTCATGTAAACCAGGATTTTTAGCAATGTGAATAACAACCATATTGTCATAAAAAATAGGTACTAGGGCAGGAACAATAACCCCAAAGACAGAAAAAGTTTTATAAGCCATGTAAGCTCATCCACAACTTTGCTGATGCCCTGATATTCAGCTTCAGCCGAAGAAAGAGACACAATGTGCTGCTTCTTAGCTTTCCAACCAATGAGAGAACCACCTAGGAAAATACAAAAACCAGAAACAGATCTCTTAGTATCGGGGCATGCAGCCCAATCACTATCACAGTAAGCAGAGATGGACATATCAGAAGAGTTGTTAAAGAAAACACGACGGCTAGAGGAACCTTTGAGATACTGGAGAAGATGAAGAGCAACTGTCATGAGAATGAAAGTTGGCTTCTGAAGGAAATAACTAAGGTGCTGCACCGCAAAGCATAAATCTGGTCTCGCGTGAGTTAAAAAATTTAGCTTACCCACAAGACTCCTGTAAGTCTCAGGAGACGATAAAGGAACACACATGTCAGCCTTGAGCTTCACATGCAAATCCAGAGGGCAAGCAACAGGGGAGACATCTGAACGACTGTACTCCTGAAGAAGATCTCTGATAAATTTGCTTTGATGTAGCAAGACCCCAGTAGGAGAGTAAGAAACCTCAATACCCAAGAAATAATTCAAAATACGTAAATCCGTGATTCTAATTGATCATCCAGAAATGACTTTAAAGCAGAAATCTCTTTCAAATTATTCCCGTGAGAATAATATCATACACATACACAACAATCAACACTATAGAGGAATGAAATTGCTTGGAAAATATGGAGTAGTCATCCATGGAGCGAGTGTATCCTCTTGAATATAATGCTTGAGATAATTTGTCTTACTATTGTCTAGATGCTTGTTTCAATCCATAAAGAGAGTTGTGGAGAAGACAAGCTAAAAGAGATGAACCAGCAGAGGGACTAGTGGATAAACCAAGTGGTAACTTCATATATACAGCTTCATAAATGTCCCTATTCAAGAAGGCGTTATTGACATCAATTTGGAATAGAAGGCACCTACTTTTCACAGCAACAACAATGAGGCAGTTTACTGTGGAGAATTTTATAACAGTAGAAAAAGTCCCAGAGTAGTCTACACCATTAACTTGAGTATCACCTCTAGCTACAACCCTAGGTTTATACCTTTCAACAGATTCATCAGCCTTACATTTGACTTTGTAAACCCATTTACAACCAATTGGCTTCTTCCAAGAGGTAACTCAACAATTGGCCAAGCTTGATTTTCCTCTAAGGCATCAAATTCTTTCCTCATTGCCTCCTGCCAAGCAGGAATAGAGACTTCTTGATGACAAAAATGTGGCTCTGGTTCCACTATACTAACCAAACAATGAAAACATGAAGAATAGATTCAGGACCACATAAGGAAGGAGGTAAGTGGCAGACAAATCGCTGGAGATAAGCAGGAGGATATGAGGTCTAGAAGAATTTCTAACAGGTGGTGCAGGAGCAGGTAAAGGAACAGGAACAGGAGATGTAAGACAAAGGAGGAGACGAAGAAACATCAGAAAGAGATGAAGAAGACAGTGTAATAGGGAAGTGCTAATGGAATCAGAAAGGACAACAGGAGGGACTGGAAATATGAAAGAACGAAATGAAGCACTGGAGGATGCTAATGGGAAGATGTTTTCATGAAAAATGACATCTCTGGAGATGAGAGTTAGTTTGATTGTGAGATTATATAGTCTGTATCCTTTCTAGCCCATGGGATATCCCAGGAAGACACAAGGTTCAGCTTTGGGCTGAAACTTGTCCCTATGAACCTTAGTGTCATAGCCCTCGAAATTTTGCTACGACTTGGCCTACGAATCGCAAAGCATGACCAAGGAGAAGGCCTTATCCCTTTTGTTT
>JBDJHY010000116.1:15093307-15107910 GCA_039654485.1 Withania somnifera | reverse complement strand
AATTATATATAAATAATATAATTTTTTGCCAAAGAAGTTCGAATGAACCATTGGTATTCATTCGGTACCATTTACTACAGATTTGGACAAGTTTTTGGTTGAAGTGGAAAAAAAAAAAATAAAAGACATATTTGTAAGTTAAAAATTAAAAAGAACATTCGGAAGTAGAGTTATATTTAATCATGAATATCACTCTGAGTAGGAGTTTGGCCATGGAACTTTTTCGATTTTTTTTTTACTTTTTACCCATTGAATGTTTGGCCTCAAAATTTCTTTTTGAAAATTTTTAAAACTTAATATAAGAACAAGTCATTTTTAACCAAAACAAAAAGAAAAATAAAACACATAAATTAAAAACAAAAAAAAAAATTATATTCTACCAGTATATATTTCAAATACTAATAACCAGACTGTTTTTTGCAATATTGAAATATAATTAATGCCTTAAATTTGCTTACCTGACATTGGATCCTGATCAAAGTCCATTCATTTTGTTTGGAACTAACACAACTAACCACATTTATCTCTTCTTCAAGTAGCCATCTTAGCACTTTGGACAAAGAAAACATTTCCTTTTTATGGCTATTAATCAGAATCTCCAGACCATCTTCACATTTATTCACTGTGACACAATTGTTATTTTGCTGAAAAGTAATAATTGTTGAACGTTTATTTTGGTCATCCAATGAAATAATATTCTTGTAACATTTTCTTGTATTATCCAACTCTTGAATATTCTTCTGCAGATGCTTTATATAATTCACAGCTACTTGTATGTGGTCTGATGCTGAACGTTTACCCTATTATAAGAACACAATCAAGCAATTTAGAGGGTAACTCTAGATACTTCTAGTAATAAGCGTCAGTGACAACAACAATAACAATAACAAATCTAATGTAGTCTCATAAGTAGAATTTACGTAGGGTATACATATACAAATTTTACTTTTATTTTTACAGAATAAAGAAACTATTTTTAATAGATCTCGATTCAAATGAAGAGAAAATTGAATCACAGTTTCAAGAAAAAGGAGCAACAAAAATATTAACATAGAGAAAACTATTTCTTATACCTCAATTCAAACAAGGAGATAATTGAAGCACGATCGCAAGAAAAAGGAGACAACAAAAATATTAACATAAAAAGAGAGCAAATGAAACAACAAAACACAACATCTTGGAGCACAGGAATCTACGTGACTAATTACTAGATACTACTTCTCATAAGACCATGAGGAGACGAGGCTAGCCCCTTGGCCCCAGTCTTTCCATATGAAGGGCGATAACACTTGACTATCTACTAATATTTTATTTTTATTTTTTATTTTCATACCTTCCTATTTATAGCTATGTCCTATGTAAATTCCAGTAATAAGCATTGTTAAGTGAACTCATAGAAATGATAAATCAAAAGTACAACATGTTAAATGGCATTGATAATGTAAATTTATTAGAAACCTTGATCTAGGAAACCTTTTTCTTTTTGTTCAATCACCATGTACTTTTAACATTTTTTTCCAGACAATAGTATTTATTAGAAAAAGAGAAGAGAGGAAAATGAAGTACTAAAAAGAATAGATTCTAGTTATCTAACCTTGATGAACTCAATGGGAATTATAGATCTTAGAGAGGTAACAAGTTTTGCCATTTCTTGCCTTCTTTGCCTTTCAATATTTCTATGCACAACTTTCTTGAGCTTATTTGATTCATCACTTGTTAATCTCTCTTTAGTACTATCAAGTTTAGTACTTTTGGATACAATTGAAGTACTTCTGCTGGCTGCTGAAGCTTTATATAGCCGATCACAATTTGCTTCGAGTCGAGGCATAATAATTGAAGCACTTGTGCTGACTGTTGAAGATTTATATAGTTGATTACTACTTGTTTGAAATTGAGACGTATTAACTGATGAACCAACATGATCCTCAATGAGATCTTGAGTATGGATTTGATTATCTTGTTTGGAAAATCCATTTAGTTGGAAATTAGGAATCTGAAGTAGCTGGTGGCGTAGATCATCACAATCTTCACTAATATTTTGTTTATTATTAGTGAAGATCTCCCAAAGATAATTATTGTCCATATGGATTTTGATCTTTCTTTTTTAGTATTTTAATTGAAAGACAATAAAGAAGAAGATACGTTTGTTAGGGTTTTGAGATCTCTATAATATCTTCATAAACAAAGAAGATCAATAATCTAATAGTTTATTGGATTCTTTTTTAATTAATGGTTACTATTCATATCTACGCTTCTAGTCCCACCCTTTGTTTTCACAATAGCTTTTAAAAATTATTTAGCTTCACTTTTTTTTTAATAGAGTTTTTATATTATTGAATTATGTAAAACACGCTACATGTTGGTTGTTCATAAAAATTGAACTAGTAATATAAACTTATCTGCTCAATACATCAAAATATAATCATTAGTGTCGAAATTTTGTATTATCTGTCTCCCATGCCTGAGCCCATGCCCTTGTCTTCCCCTCTGGTCCAGTCTAGACTTTTTACCGATCAAGTTTAATAGGTTGGATTCGAGCTAACCCGACCCAGTTAACCGGCTTAGCTTTGAGGTTACCTTTACATAAATAATATCTAATAAAGTTTCTTTTAAGAAACTTCTACCATTTTTTCCTCAACTTGAAATAAAATATGCAAAACAAATGAATTAAATATTAAGAAATAATTTAGGTATAATATAGCTAGGTGAGTTGCAAAAGAGTTTTGAGTATATATTTTATTATGTGTTAGGTTTTTTTATTTTTCATATCACATCTAAATCAATACTAAGTTCAGTTCTTTCAACAAGAAAATTTATTAGATAATTTCAAGTGTTTTCTTAAGATAAAACATTGCATGTATATTAATTGTTTTTTTTTATTCCACCAAATATCTGATATAATTATGATTTAATAGGATGAGATCAAATATCTGGAATTTGATAACCTTTTCAGAACATCTTGTTCCAATTTACAGAGTCATATGTATAAAATGGTGGGTCTACATTATCTGATACTTTGTCCCTAATTAATACATTACAATATTTTTCTCCAATTCGTTTTTAGAACAATAATTCAGTAGTATAACACAGGAAATCTTTTCTTTCCTCCAGTCAATCTCAGCAGGTTTGATTAATCTACTTATTAAATTGTAACTGCGTTTATTGTTCACTCATTATTTTACGAGTAAACAAACTTTTTACATAACATGTATTTGTAATTACTAGTTTAGCCTACATGAGTTACACATGTGTATAAAAATTAAATAATAACTAATGTTAAAATCAATGTAATATCTTCTTATTATATCTTTTAGAAGTTATTAATATATTTTTTTCTTATCATATATTATGGAACTTCTTTATTTTATGTATTACAAAAATAGTAATATAATAATTAAAGAAAACAATTATAAATACCGTTTTATCTTATTGTGGAGATTTTTTAATAAATGACAAAAAGTTAAAATCACTTTTCTAAGTACCTTCACACTTTTAAGATAACTAGTTTAGTGTACGTTTTTTGTGCATGTATTTATATTAGAAAATACAATTTTAAAAAATTTGATCAACACTTTGATTAGATGCTTTAACTATAAAAAAATATTCAGTTATTTTATAAGTTAAAATAGAATTCATTTAATGTAAAATTGAGAAATATTTGACATACTTTTTAAAATTTTAAAGTTTTTCAATCAAATATCATATGCTAGTTTATTATCTTATTTGTTGACATTAGTAGTTATAACTGGTTGTAAGTATTTATTAAGTTATATACAATAGTGGTCTAACTAGTGTTGAAGAAAAAATAATTATTAACCATAAAAGATCAAATCTTTAAATTTTTATGGTCATTATTTAAAAGTACAATTTCACAAACGAAACAGTACATACTTAGATTTTCTTGAGAAAAATAAACCCTTTGATAGAGTGGTAGCAAAAAAAAAAAAAAAAAAAAAACAAACAAACATAATGTTAGCACAAAAACAAACATAAAAATATTGAGTCTAAGCCTAATAAGGTCTTACATAAAGAGGTATATGGTTACGAAATTTTATTCCTAATTATTCTTGTTTCGTCTCATTTTATAAAATCATTAACATTTCACCAATAAAAGTATAAACTCTCACGAAATTCGAATGGATGTTAAACTTTGAAAATAGATATTTGACTATTTATTTAAATTCACTAAAATTTTGATCTCTACACCTAGAAAATATTTTTTAAAAATAAGTAATTTTCTTACTTATTTTTTAATATTATGTAAGTAAGAAGAAAAATATTATCCCAAGAACATTTAGCTATATAATTTGAAAAATACAAATGACACCGGATCCGACACCGACACCGACCCCGACTACCCACTCGACATGGTACACGACTCTCAATCCCGATCCGAGATTCAAGTCCTAATCCTGACACCCTACTACCACTTTGAAACTCGATCCTGATTTAATGATTAACTCTCAATCCTGACCAGAGACTTGGAACCTAGGATCTGACCTCGACCTAAGACCTAACATTGATCCCCACTTCAGTATCTACTTGTGATCCAACTATCAATATCAACCCGTTTACCTACTTCTTATTCATAATCCAACTTTAACTCCCAAATTGGTACTTGATCCAAACTTGGGATCCGATTCTGATTCAATACAAAACTGACTCTTGACTCGGGATCTAATTTTCGAGTTGAGATTTGACTCAGCTCTTAACACAGGATTCAAACCCTGACCTTAACTTCCAATGGTGGATCTGTTCCCTACGTAGTATTTGAAAATCGACATCGATCCCGACTTAGCACCTAACCTTGACTCCCAACTCTGAATTTAACTCCCAACTCAAGATCTGATTCTATATGCAGTTTTTATTGGGAATCGACTGCTGACTCTCAACCTGAGACCCAACACCGACTCCCAACTCAGGACCTAACTCGAGATCTAACCCCTATTAGACTCGAGATACGACCCTTGATCCCGATTCCTAATTTTAGACTCGATCCTGACTCCATATCTTAGACATGATACCAATGCTCAATCCAAGATCCCAACCCAAGACTAGACTCTAGTTTCTGACCTCAACTAGAGAACTCTTGACCTATAGCCCAATCTTGACTCTCGACTTGGGATCCGACCCTGATTTCCGACTCAGGATCTGACCCCCGCTCCAAATTCTTGATCCACTACTTGACCCTGACTCTCGACCTATAACTTGACCTAAAATTTAATTATCGATCCTAACTCTCTATCCGAGATCCAATCCCGACTCTTGCCCTGATTTAGAATTACATGAATGCAAGAATATGTCAAACCATTAATTCTGTTTCAATTCCACCTTATCTCAAAATGATTACTTTTATTGAATTCTCGACAGAATAAATACCTAATCACTTACTTTTCTTCCTTACCAAGGAACACTAACCTATTTATTCACCCTCCACCCCACATTCCACAACAAAATCTTAATAATAGCTCTCATCTATTTCACATAAAAAACTTTCATATAAGTTGCGCACTCACTTCAATTACACGCAGTCTGTTTATTAAGAACAATCATCAGACTTCACTCCTTAAACACACAAAAAAGTTCACTTCACTGAAAGACAACACCATCAAATCACTCAATTCTAAACACCACATCAAATCATCACCAAATTAATGCACCTCTACACCATTAATTCCCTTGTTTTCCACTAAGTTGATGTTGTTCGAGGTCGATAACTTAATTTCAATTCTATTGGGTTACGATTAATGATTTAACTCAAGTTTTTAAGTTGTTTTTTCCTTCATTGGAATTTGTGTTAGTTTTCTAATATCATGATTCGCAGCTAATTTTGCAGAAAAACAAGTACAGAGACTGTAACACTAAAAATCTAAGATGGAATGAAGATCTTCAAACACCATTAATACAAAAGAAGAAATCTACTTCCTTGACTCAAGAAGGGGTCATTGCTATGGAAAATAAATATAGAAAAGCTACCAGGATTGCTGCATACACTCTCAAGTACTGTGGAAAAATAAATATGGAAAACCTACAAAGAACATTGGATACACACCTAGGTCAAGAATCAACATTTATGAAAAATGTATCAAGCATGGAAAGATGGAAATCAAATCAAAGCACTGAAGATCTCTTTGAAAGATGGTGAAAATCACAAATATCATGGGTCAGGGTAACAACCCTCCTTTATTTTTAGAAAAAATATATTCAATTATCTTTTCCAGAAATCAAATCTTATGGGTTAGCTCTCCATAACGGTAACAAACACTTTTTGTAGAGAGTGATGGAGAGACATTAAACATATTTATAGTCTTAACCTCATATTATTTCTTTGCTCTACTTTTATTCAAGCATTATAATTCTTTCAGTTTTATTATATGTTAAAAAAACAGAGGAGAGAAAAAAAAATTAATGAGCCTATTAGTATTAAAAGATTACGAGAGAGAAAAAAGGTAGACATATGAAATAGGCTCAAACAATTTTGTAAACCATCCTACTTATGAGACTAATAGAACTCTCTTTTCACCCAAAGAGACTAGACCTTATCCACATTAAATTTCAACTAGTATAAAATATTGTATGTTATATTCTAAATTCCTGAATTTCATTTCTGCTCAGTATTTTTTTCTGCTATCTTGGTTGATTGTCTATGTATAGAAATTGACTAAGAAATTGAAAAAGAATAAAAATAGAAATTCACCCCCCTATTGCACTTTCAATTGGTATCAGAGTGATGTCATACAAGACATTTCTAAGAGAAAAGATCATGAATCAACAAATTGTTGATGCTCTATTTCAAGAAGGACCTACTTAGACAAAGACTCCCTATTTCAATGAAAAACATTTCTCCCGCTGAAAGAGCAGCATAGAAATCCTTGTAAAGTCATATGATGTGAAAGTATGGAGAGTTATTAAAATTAGTGACTTTTAAATCCCTCCAACAAAGAAGGATGATAAGGACACTGATAATGATAAAACATCAACTAAAGATATTTCTTCATTGGAGAACTACACTAAGCAACAATGCAGATCATTCAGATAAATTCAAAGGCAAAAAATGTGTTATATAATACTATATGTGGAAAAGAATATGAGAATATATTTCTATGTAAAACTGCTAAAGAAATGTGGGACAAGTTAGCAGTCACCTATGAAGAAACTGACAAGGTAAAGCAAACCATTATAGGTTTGCTCATATATGAGTAAGAGCTATTATAAATAGATGAAGGAGAATTTGTAGAGACTATAATTTCTAGATTATCAAGGTTAAAGTGAACTCGAGACTACGGAAAAAATCTATCCTGTATATGATCAAATAAATCGAATTATTAGAAGTCTACCTCAGCAGTGGTATGCAAAGGTTGTGGCAGTTTTAAAAGCATGAATATAAATAAACTCGCATACGATGAACTAGGGGTATATCTCATTACTTTCGAAAAGGCTCATCCGAACAAAAGAGGTTAAGATGAAAACAAACATTTAAAGTAGCAATGAAACCATAGAATGACTATGACTTTGGAGAAGAAGAAGTTGTCTTAATTACAAAGCAGATTATGAATTCCATCATACAAGCAAGGAATAACAGAAGAGGAAGGCAAAGCTACTGTAGAAATAGGTACAACTCTGACCAAAGTAGGAATGATAGAAAATGCTATAAATGTGAAAATATAGCCATATTATAGTTGACTGTCCTAAATGCAAAAGAAAATCAACTAGAAGATATCCTAAAAATAAGGCCTTTAGTAGTTGGGGCAATGAGGAACTTTCTAACACTAAGCAAGATGACTCCTCAAATATATACTTCATGACTATTAGTGAATTCAGTAAGGTAAGCTCTAACAGTTGGAATGATAGTAAGCATCAAACAAATCTTTTAGATAAAACTATTGCTGATTTAAAGTGGTGTTTTCAATACTTTTTTGGAACCTTTAAAAAGAAAATAAAGATTTAAAAATAAAACTGAAAGTTGCTAAAGTTGAAAGAGATCTTCTTGAAGAAGAAATTTTTAAACTCAAAAATCAGATAAATAGTTTTAAAAATCCTCTAGCAAAAGCTCTTTTAGATCAAATCAATCAAACTATTCTTATAAGTCTGTTAGACAAGTTAATGAAAATTTGGACCTTTTTGAAAATATTGCAAACAACCCAAATCAAGTGACTTTAACTAGCATGTCAACTGATGATGAGCCTAGTGTAGTAAGAAATCATAAGGGAAACGAGTCATTAATCCACCTTATTCTTTCTATTAAGGTGAATGACTGGTCACAAATATTTTAATTGTAACTTTTATTTTTCTCACTCTCAAAACTAAATCTAGAGTCCTAAGGACAAAATAAATACTTCCAACCAAAAAGGACCCAAGGATACTTGGGGACCTACAAATGAGTAACTATCTTGTTTAACAAGAATGCCACAAAAAGAAGTCAACTGAAAATGGCACTATGTGTGTCCAAATCACATGATAGGAAAAAAATATCTGCTCAAATATATTATTAATTATGATGGTGAATTCATTTGCTTTAGGACAAGTCCAAAGGGACAATCATTGATATTGATATTAATTACCTTTAATGAATCTTGTGATATCACTAATGTCTATATTGTAAAGGACTATAGTATAACTTGCTGAGAATTAGTCTACTTTGTGACTCTAATTTTGAAGTTTGATTCAGAAAGATAGGATGATTCATTAAAAATATCTATTACCTGGTAGCATAGGCAAAGATGTGTGTGTATTTGACTTAGTGAAAAATAAAGAGGAATGTGTCTATCTAGCCCCAATTTTGGAAGACCTTGTGTTTGAAACAAAACACTTGGTCATGCAAGCATGCGACTTATTGAGAAACTTATAAATTATGAACTCGTTGTTGATCTGCCAAAGCTGGACTAGTTAAAAGATCATAGGTGTCATCCAAATGGGTACGCAAATTCGAAATGCTTTTAAATCTAAAAGTGCTATCTATAATTCCAAAACTTTGTAGCTACTACGTATAGACCTATTTGGTCCTGTTAGAACTGCAAGAAAAAGGTACGCCTTAATTATAATTAATGATTTTTTTTCTTTACTTAGGTTATGCTTTTATCTCATAAAGATGATACAATTTGAGTTTTTTGTGAAAAAATTCAAAAAACCAAGAGGTACTACATCATTGCAATAAGAAGTGACCATAGAGGAGAAAAATAAAGCTTTTGAAAGATTTTCTGAGAAACAAGAATATACTTATAATTTTTCATCACCAATACCTCCTCAACAAAATGGCATAATGTAAATAAAGAGAAGAACTCTTCAAGACATGACAAAATTATAATTTTAGAACACTCACTACCACATCATTTCTGGGATGACAAACTAAGTACAGCTTGTCATGTGTTACAAAAAATATCTCCTTAGGCCTATTCTAAAAAAGATACCTTATGAGCTATGAAATGGTAAGAAGTCCAACATTAAATACTTTTATACTTTATGCTCTAAATACTTTGTTCATAACAATGGAAAGGATAACTTGATATATTTGACTCATGCGGCGACAAAGGTATTTTTTTCGGCTATTCTAATTCTGTAAAATCTAATAGAATATTCAATAAACGTACCTTAACCATTGAAAATCTATTGATGTAGTGTTTGATGATACTTATAAAATGATCGATAAAGATAAAATTTCAAACAATGAGGACCCTCAAATATGTCAGGCAATCATCACTACAATCACTGAGGAAAACATTCCCAAAAAGTTGATTGGTAAAGAAAAAAGTCAACTAGTCAGGATATTGAAACTATTCCAAATGAATGAAGAAATGTATCTAACTATTCAAAAAACTTCATCATTGGAGACCTAAACTAAGGAATGAAAACTAAGAGTAGTAAGCAAAAAACAAGAGAGTATTACTCTTATATCCCAACTTATGTTAAGGCAAATTGATAAAGCACTAAAAAATGAGAGCTAGTGAAAGACACACAAAAAGAACTAGTTAAATTTGAGAAAAATCAAGTATGGACCTTAGTACCTAGACCCGACAAAGCTTATGTAATTGGTACTACACGAGTGTTCATAACTAATGAACGAACCTGGAGAAGTCATAAGAAATATAACAAGGTTAGTTTCATAGGGATAATCTCAACAAGAAAGAGTTGACCACGATGAAATTTTTGCACCTGTAGCTTTGTTAGTATTCATTCGTATTTTATTTACATATGCTTTTTTTGAAGGTTTCAAATTATTCTAAATGAATGTTAAAAGTACTTTTCGTTAAATGGTTTATCGAAGAAAGAATATTTGTAAAACAACCTCTTCGCTTTGAACATCTAAAATTTTCTTATCATATTTTCAAATTATTTATGGCCTCTTTATGGTTTTAAACACTCTCCATGAGCTTGATATGTGTCACGACCTGATTTATCAATTCATAAGAGTACATATATCCCATCATAGGGGAACCAACCAACAAATAAATAATAGTAGAAATGAAGAATAAAAGCAGAAGTTAGTATTTATAAGAAAAAGGCCAATGTAAAAGCTGAATACAACACAAAATTCCAAGACCCGGTAAACTTGTACAGTGAGCCACAAAGTCTTAATACAAATTTTTTTATTATAATCAAAAAGTGATAAGTACATCTGTCTCCAAAAATGTAAAAATAAACAACGAAAAGATAATAAAGAGATAAAATGGGCTCCGATCATCAAGAACCCTTATCTACCTCTGAACTCATAAACTACGCTAGAAATCATAATCAGCGTCGAATGATCATATTAAGATCTATATCAAAAGACGTAAAAATATAGTATGAGCACAAAAAATCCAAAGCAATCAGTACCCATTTTGCATCATAGGCTGACTAAGCGCATACAAAAGGCGTCTACATCAAGGAGGGAATGAATGAAGATGGGAGCGGGGAAGGACTATTAGTTCTGAGTTCCAAAATAAAAACAGTAAACAGATAGTAAATAAAGAAAAAGTCACAAAAATAAAACAAGTAGAGAAAAATACTGAAGAACTAGCTAACCAAACATATGTAGGTAAATAGCTCTAGAAATCAAGCTAACAATTATTGGGGATTCAAGAAAAAAAGAATAGAAGCGTACCTAAACTCATGCTCAACTAACAAGTGAATATAAAATAATATAAATATGACAGTATATCGGTAACCTAAATGATAGGACACAAAGGAGCAAAGCATAGTACCACATAATCATAAATAGTACAAGGTAAGAAAAAAACCTAAGGATAAATAGCCTACAATCAATATAAAATTCCAAATAAGGAAGTAAGTAAACTACAATCAACGAGCACCCATATACTCGACGCAATGACCCTTATGATCATTTTTCATATTTATGTAATTACTTGAATTTTAGAGCCTTCTGATAGCTGCTCTAGCTCATTTATGACCTGTTGGAACTAGTAGTTCAGTTCCCTGGCAATTTGGTTGGGAGTTATCTTATTTTCTTTATTTTATAGATTTAACTTATGTAATCATTGATTTAAGTTAGCATTACTTCAAAATAATCTTAATATTAAATTTTGATAGTTTCTATTAGATTCAAAATGTGGATTTTGGTCTAGGTGGATCCTTGGTTTGGGTTTAGAAAATCTCAGTGCAGATTCATTTTGTTTGGCGAGATAGAAGTTGCTTAGTAGTTGAATGTTTGACTTTGGTCAAATTTGATATTGGAGAGTTGGATTGAAAATCTAACTATTCTATCATCTTCAAAATGTTGAGTTTAGGTTAAGTATCTTATTGGTTTGCTTCACGAGTTAGCTGGTCTCATTTCAAGCACTTGGGTGGTTTAATGTGTTTTAGGCGTTACGAGTTGACTTGGCCAAAATTTATTCAAAATGACCTTGTATAAAAGTTTAACTGTTCCACTGAGTCTAGAATATCATTTCCAATCTATTAGAACTATTGGTTTACACATATTGGGTTTTCGATGGGCTCGGAGGCCCGGTTTGAAATTTTGGCCATAATTTGTTTTCCTGTTACATTGTACCACCTGATGCCTGACCCAGCCTTTAGAGTGATCCTTCCATGGTTTCGCGCTACATTATTGTCTCTCCTTAGCACGATCATGCCACTTCATCGCTGATGCTGCTGTCCCCTGTGCACTGCTTTGTGTGATTGCGCTCCTCTAGTGTGATAGCACCACATGCCTTGCTCCCTGTTGGCATGATCGTGCTCCTTTTGTGTGATAGCACTAACATGCCTTCCACCCAAGTGACACAATCATTTCAGGCTAGCATGAAAACATTGGCCTATGACAGGCCGTATAAATTACCTTTTCCTCAAATTTTTAGCCATTTTCTCACTCTAAACGCCTAATTCTCTTGGGAAATTATATCTAATCTTAGGAAAACTATTTCCTATTAAGAAGTTTTGTTTCCACCACCCTTTAGGTAAGCTTCCTTCATTAATTCCTCCAAAACCATGGCCATTCCTCCAGCTTTTGGTCCATAATTAATTTTTGGTAAATTCATGATCCTTAACTACATTGTTGAGGTCAACTTGGTAGGTTGATGCAGATTTATCTTATTGGGTGCTTTCTCTTTGTCCTCTATACGTAATTCTCCATTTTGATACTATCATTTTTGTAAATTTTTACACTTTTCTTCTTCTTTTCTAGGATATTTTGAGTTCAATTCTTATCTAAATTGTCCTCATCTTCCTAGAATGAGTCCCCAATAGCACTTGGGATGCCTTGATAACTTTTGTTTTCGAGTTTGATTAGTGGGTCTCGCGAGACTATTTTTTTTACCAATATTTCTACATAGCTCCGAATTTAGTATCAAATATACCGTTGGATTCATATTAATATGTGGATCATTCTTGTAGTTTCATGCCTGCTTAAAGCTTTTTTCGAATCGGTGAGCTGATTCTCATAGTTTACAACTACTTTTGTTCAAATGCCAGGCAGACTTTGGCTTACTCTTCTTGGTATTGGGCGTATAACTGTTATAATTGTGCTACATAGCATCCTATTGGCTAGGTTTCTTAGGTTGTCACTATGACCTTTTTTGGCTCTCTTTTTAGTCAATTCTTTTTTGATTCTTATTAGATTTTGAGTGACATTACATTAGTAACCTAGTTGTTGCCTCGTATTGGCATTGTGACTCTGAAAGTATAGGATTCTTTGGCATTGTTGGTTTTTAGGTTTTGTCCTTTGGTTTGGGCTGGTTTGTGACTGTTAAATATGATATAAATTGAGCCTACGCAGGGCAATAGGGTAGTATAGTATTTGTTGCTTGGATATGCATTCATGCAATGCGCGTACTTGAGACGGATGGATTAGGATTCATTATTTCTTGGGTCTGAGGGCGTGATTTTACTATTTTATGATAATCTAAGGCCTTGGAGGCCTTTTTTAAGTATAAACATTTAAACTGGATTAAAAGAGGTTAATTTGGTACTTTTGAATAATTAATGATAAAAAAGATATTTTGAACTAGTTTAGACTTGATCGAGGATTGGGCGCCCAGTACTTAGCATTCTTTACTTGTTTTATCCTAAGTTCTACACCTGGAACCAAGTACTATCACATTTCTAGCACTTGGGGTTTCGGAAACTCTGGATACTGAGTATTAGCCATTTTCTTGATTATGACACTAATTGAGATGAGACACTGGGATATGACTCCCACTGTATTATAAAAGTGTGGTATGTGGTTGGCACACCACCATGGACCCTGCCTTTGGGTTGGCCAAAATTGGAGGAGGGGTATAGGATAAACCAGGGATATAAGTGGCGAACCCTTCCATGGTCATTCCTACTAGTCCTGCAGACACCGAAGGAGGAACGTACATCAGATATACAATATCGTGCCTTGTTTGTATCTTTCCTTGCTTATATGTCCTTAGAAGGTTTTTACCTCTATTGATTATTCTTTATTCTCTGTTACTTACAATCTTCGATATTAGTTGAAGTTGGTTATCTATTGATCATCCTTACTTAGTGGGATTGATCTATGCTTATCTATGCATGGTTCATCTTTCACCATATCATGTTATTGAGGTTACGGGTATACCTCCCTTTCCCCCATAGTCTTTCGTGATATCTTTTACTACTTGCTTTTTTATTATTCTATTGCTATAAGGACCCCGAGTATGTTTTCTCCTTCTCTTACTTGAGTTCCTGCCTTATTTCAATAGATACCGATATTTACCTGCTATCTGTCTTTCTCTCCACTATTATTACGATTAGCTTCATGTACTGACTATACTTGCTTTCTGTGACCCCTTTCCTTACTTTTTTCTATTTACAATATTTATGCTTTTATTCTCCTAGTGGGCCCTTAAAGACTACTGGGTACTCATTGATTTGGCAATTAATACTCATACTATACTTTTGTATCTTCCTGGTGTAGATCTTAGTATGAGCCACCACCGCTGATATCATAGATCGTGATTTACTTGCTGATTTAAGAGATACAAAGTGAGCTCCCGGATACCAGAGTTACCTACATATCTTCGTACCAGATTTTATCTCATTTGTACTTCAGAGATGAATTTTTATATTGTACTTTTGTATATAGTTTTGTACTGTGTACCTTTAGTGGCTCATTTATACACTGATACTTGTTCATAGGATGAGTTTATAGATTGTGTTATCATATT
>JBDJHY010000116.1:15075111-15093207 GCA_039654485.1 Withania somnifera | reverse complement strand
ATTCCGGTTTCCCTGGCAACTATTTATCTCACTTTTCCTATTTTAGAGCCTAAAACTAAGTACTCATTTACTTTAGTCAACTTTCCTTCAAGACGAGCTTAGAGTCAAATTCCAAAAGATCTGTTTGCTTCAAAATGCCGAATAAAGTCCATATGGACCTTAAGTTCGTTCTTCAGGGTTTGTGTTAAATTGTAGTTTTTCATTTAATTTAAGTCCTATTTTGGAGCTTGGGTGTTCTTTTAGTGAATAGAGTGTCGGAATGGAATTCGAACACTTCCAACAGCTTCGAAATGGTGATTTTAGTCTAATGAAGGTGTTGGTATGCTTCCTGGAGTTGTTGTTTTGTATTTGAGGTGTTGGTTGGAGTTTTACCCTTTTAGGCCTAAAGGTTGACTTGGTCAACACCTTTCTGAAATGATCCTGTATTCCAATTTTGACTGTACCATTGAGTTCGGAATATATTTTTCACTCCGAATACATATTTGGTGTATTGTTGTTGGGCTTCATTTTGATTCTCGTGCCTTCTTTTGAGAATTCTACAGTTGCAGGTTTTTCTGTAATTTTTGGTGTTCAGCGCGATTGTGCTACCTCTGCGTGATCGCAGTAAAGATGTCGTCCCTTTATTTAGCGCAATCACTCCCTAACTGTGCAATCACGCCTTTGAAAATTTTTCCTCAAGTAGCGTGATCGTGCTCCATCGTGGCTTGTTAAATAACAAGAGAGCCTTGATTTTCAGTCAGAATCTCAAACTATTCCTCACACCTTTCTCTTTCTAGGTGAAATTTTTCTAAAGCCTTCAACCATTTAGTGAAGGAGTAGTCCTTGGGAAACTAATCTCGACCCTCCACTTCCTTGGTAAGTCTTCTTCCTCTTTTATTTCCATGGGAATGAAGTTTTCTTCCATTAATGCCCCAAATTGAGAAGTTGTTGTTTCTTGGATTATTTCAGAAATTATTGGGTAAAAATATCGTTCTTAAAGTTAAATTCACCCTTTAGTCATTGTTTCTTACTCGATCTCAGTTGTTTTCCCATCGTTTTAACCCCTCGAAGCATAACTCTTTTACCCTTATTAATATAATATTTTTGGGATGTTTTTAGGCCCTTTCCTTACTCAAATTGTGCTTATTTTTTGAGCATGGGTTCCTAATGATGCTAGGAACCCCATGTCAGAGTTTATTTTTTATTCTGGCAAGCGAGGCCTGCAGGATCATATTAGGCCAGTCCAAAATTTAATATAATTTATATCGTTAGACTCGTATTGATCCCTGAATTTTTATTATATGAGTTTCAGAGACGTTGGATACCATTTTCTATCAATCAGGTTGATATTTAAGATTTGCAACAATTTTTTCCTCGGACGACAGATAAGCTCCAAGGGCTATCTCTAGAAATAAAGCTTTGATAATTGCACTAAATAACATCCATGGTCTAGGCTTTTTAGGTTGTTGCCATGTACTCGGAGCGCTTCTTCATTCCATTCCATTTGTTCCATATATAGGCGTACGTGTAATCAACGCCTGTGATTAAGAATTAGCCTTATGATGACTTTAAGGTGACCCTGGAAGTAGTAGGATATTGATGTGTCGGTTGGTTTTGGGTTTTTCCCCCCAGGGTTTGGGCTATTTCATTATGCTACAGTAGTAGCTTACTTGCGCCTGTGCAGGGCATGTGTTGTATATATATATATATATATAAATATAGATGTATTAATGTGCTGTACGTTCATTCTACGAGAGATTGAGCGACAAGCTCCATTTTAAGAGTTCATTGGGGCTAGGACCATATCACCACTTGATTTTGATATGGTGGAGGCTAGATACTGATAATAATGATAATAATGGAGAATGACATAATGAATAATAACTTGGAATATTCTGATAATAATATAGTAAAGGATCTTTTAACATTTTAGACTCGATAGTGTACCGAGCACCCGGTATTACTATTTTTACTTGTTTTAGTCCAGCTTCAGACCCTGACATCGAAAAATATCATTTGACTAATTAATGATGGGAATTGAGTCCGGCTATGTTTAGCAGCGTGTACAGTGCTGACACTTGAGTCTGTCGTGTATGACAATGAGTATAACTTTTCGACACTTATCACACCTATTGATTTGGAGACTTTGATGGTAATTGTTCCCTTGAGGATGTTGTTGATACCACTATATTGCGACGTTGGATGCCATGACTTGCCGAGATTACATATTGATGATACTATTGTTATGAGGTATTGGATGCCAGACTGTGAGACCTTTGAGGCTCTGTGACTTAGGGAACTGAGATTATGATGACGTTAGAGATTGTACGTGGTGGGGGTACCTCCATAGACCTTTCCTCTAGACTACAACGACTGAATGAGGGGTATAGGAAGGAGCATGGATATAGGGGAATTAAGATTAGCCTTCCATGATCCTTCATATTGGGCCTATGGGTATTGGAGGAGGAACGTACACAGGATTTGTTACTTTATGTTGTGTATTTACTTTTTTGCACTTGTTTTCTTCTGTGTGCCCCTAGTCGTATGTGAGGCCTATGGGTGAGTGTGTTTTCTGTGTACGCTATCATTCTTATTGGGGATTTGGTAGTGTTAATTTACATCATGTATTTAATGCTTTTATTATTACTATATATATATATATATATAAGACTGCCGTGCTATGTGGGATATTTGTGAGAGACATCATTTGACTATTCATTACATTCTTACTTTGAGGTTACCAGTATACTTTCCATGTTCTTTCCATGTCTACTTATCCATCTCTTTAATTACTTATTGTTGTTGTTTATATATATCTTTATAAGGATTCTGGGTACGTTTTCTTCTTTTTTCTTAGATCATGTTCTGATATTCTTGTTAGCGAAGACACGACTATCTGTTGACTTGATTCTCATATGAGTATCTAGCTTCCATATTTTACTATTTGCTTCCGTGACCTTACTTTGTTGCATTTCGTTATTTACTGCTTTTATTATTGTTATGTTCCTAGTGGGTTCTCGAAGTCTACGGGGTACATGTTGCTTTGGTGACTTGTACTCATACTATACTTGTTCCCATGGTGCAGATCCGAGTACTAGCGTTCGAAGTTGATTTACGGATTGTCGTTCGTTCTTACTTGCGTTTGCTTCCAGAGATATAGGGTGAGCTTGACGCCCAGCTGTCCTTGCTCTCTCTTCTGATAGGACTTGTCTCTTTTGTACTTTCAGAGACAAACTTATATTAGACTTTTGCTTATACTCTGTACTTAGAGGCTCTGTTTTATTTACACTGATACCGGGTCTTAGGAGTTTATTGATTCAGTTATTATATTTCGCTGCTTGTGTCATATCCCGTTTTCTTGATACCTTGTTATTATATTTGTGCATTCCGCTATTGTTGATGGTAGACCTCCACTTCGGTTCGGGGCTACAGGGTTTGTTCTCCTACTGGTAGGATAGTAGGTGCCATCATGATCCGAAAAATTGGGTTGTGACATTAATGGAAGCCAACTCCTTTATTTCAAAAACTTTTGTTCCACTTACAGTGCCATATCTTTTATTCAATTGCTTCCATATACTTTTAGTTGTCTCAGAATACTGAACACTCTCAGCTATGTCTGGGGACAAGAAATTGGTCAACCATGAGATAACCATATTGCTGCACCTATCCCACAGCCTAAATGAGGGGAATTCTCAGCAAGTTTAGGAAAAATACCATTGATAAACCCTATTATGTTCCTAGCAGATAGAAAAACAATCATGTTTCGTCTCCATCCGCCAAACCCTATCCCCGAGAACGGCACAGAAACTAGAGAAACACCAGGTACATTAGATGACAAAAGAAACAACGGACTCAGCAGCAATCACCATTTAATTGGAAATTAGGAATCTGAAGTAGCTGGCGATGATAATCATCATGATCTTCACTAATATTTTGCTTATCAGCAAAGATCTCCCAAAGATAATTATTTTCCATTGAGCTGATTAAGCCCTAATGGACTTTGATATTCTTTTTAGTATTTTAGTTGAAAGATGATTATTAAAGAAGAAGATACGTTAGTTAGGGTTTTAAGACCTGCATAATATCTTCATAAACAAGATAATACTCTAATTGTTTATTGGATTTTTTTAATTAATGGTTACTATTCATATCTACGCTTCTAGTCACACCATTTGCTTTCACACTAGCCATTTAATTTATTTAGCTTCGCTTTTTTTTGTCGAAGAATACTTTATAGATGTTGACACACTGTAAAAGACTTTTATCTTATCGAGTTATCTAAACATGGTACATATTGGTTTGTTCTTACAAGTTGAATTGGTAATTAAAAAATAAGACAGGTCATCTGCTCAATCAATTAAAATATAATGATAATGTGAAAACTTTGTATGCTATCAATATATAAAAGTATACCCGGCTCTAATAGTAAAACTTTCGCTTTGTGTTCTATTTTGGTCGTTTTATTTAAGGAATACCTGTTATATATATATTTTATATAAATGTTTAGAATTAAATAATTTTCAGACGAAATGATATATTTCCTTTTTCAGTTCAGCATTCATACATATTTGATTGAAAATTTAGCCAATTTTATCATGAGTTTTGGTCATGTATGATAGACCACATCCATATATGAAAAAATTTAAATTATGTTAAATTTGTTATTATATTAATAAATTGATGATTGAAGTTATTTTTATGATACATAAAACTTATGCTTCAAGTTAAGCTTATTTAGAGCAGATTTGAGTGTCTAAATTTGAAAAATAAATTTTTTTGCTTTGACAAAAACTTTAAGCCTTACATATCTATAACTTCAACCATTTTACTTTTAGTTCAGTCATTTATGCATGAACGAAATGCATATTTGAAAAATATAAATAAAAGGATGTCAAATGAATTTATTAGATTTATGTGTTTTTGATATGATTAATGATTATATTTTGTTTTTTATGATATGTGAATTTGTATTTCAAATGAGCTTTTTAGAGTATAGTTGAGGGTTAAATTATTGAAATATGGAGGATAATATTTTTTTTCTAATGCACACATTTAAATTTCAGCTTGTTTTTACATGTATTAATTTCAGTAATAGTTGAAGTGCAAATATACATGAAAAGACTTAAATGTACATGATTAAAAATTTAATCAATTTTTACAATCAGTAAAAGATGTTCGAAGTTGTACCTTTTCAAGCCATACTAAACATTAGGAAAAATGTCTGATGTTTAAACTTCACAAATCCATGCTTTCAGACACAAGTGTTTGAAGTTGTCAAACTTCAGACACGATTATCTTACTTCTTTTTCAAAGCGGGCAAACGTACCTTAAAAAAATTCATAAATTTGATATTAATTAAATGACGATATCAAAAATGCATATACATACACTTCTCCTGCTTCGATATCTGCCCGACCCAGTCTCTTATCTGGACCCCCCTTCAACCAAGTTCCCTTCCCCTCCAATTAAGTCGTTTCAGACTGGGTTTTTACTGAGTTAAATAGGCTGGATTCAGGCTGACCTGGCCAGTTGACCGACCTAGTTGTGAGGTTCTCTTATTTTATTTGGTTACGTATTTTGGCTAGTCATTTGCACCTAAATTGGAATAAATTTTTTGTGGGGTTTATTTTATGACTATGGTGCTCATGTCACAATGTCAGATATTTTGTGTGTTACTTGTCTCTTTCATCAGTAAAAATATCAGATAATTTTTCTCTTTAAAATTTTAAAGTAAAACAAAATACCTAATATTTTTGTGGTCCTTCAAAATTTGCACCGATACTGTGGAATTTTCTTCTTTCTTCGTTAATCACTAAAACAATGCACTTGCGGCTTGCTTGTAGTGGTCAAAGTTGTAGCGTTATTTTTTATTAGTCAACAAGATTGATAAACAATATTTAATAAAGTTTCATTTTCCCTTTCAGAAACTTAAATCTATCATTTTTGCTCAACTTGAAATAAAATGTACTAAAAATATGATTAAAAATTGTGAAATAATTTAGGTATAATATAGGTTGGTGAATCCAAAAGAGTCATGACCAGCGGGTCATGCGGGATTTTCATTAAGGGATTTGAAAAATTAAAAAATTGTGTTTGTGATTTGAATTTAGAACTTCAAGGTGAATTCAGAACCTTCAATCACTAAGTTAACCTCCAATCTTACATTTACAAGGTTCAAAATCTATCTATAAATATAAAATATTTAAAAAATATCTTTTATATATATAGTAGTATAGTTTTTTTTGCAAACCCCCTCGGCTCCGCTCCTGCTTATATGAAAACATTCAAATCGATGTATTCATATCAAAGTGCTCCATCTCAGCCTCTATAACCCATGGTATTACATGCAAACAGGTCGCGGTACTGGTAACTACTCCAAAGACATCAAGGCAGTTCTGAGATCAAGAAGTGATATACCTGCATGCTTGTCTGTGGGAAGTATTTTGGCTAACAGAGCAAGAGAGGCTGATGTGTACATATCTTCTTATACTCCTAGCTGGACAGAGACAAATTTGAAGGGAAAATAAAAGCAGTTGTTCAATCCCTTATTGATAATGGTATTGGTGTCAAAGTTTATCTTGATTGAAATGTGTTCTACTACCGCCTGCCCCCGACCTCCTACA
Organism: Withania somnifera; assembly: GCA_039654485.1. NCBI lineage: Eukaryota > Viridiplantae > Streptophyta > Magnoliopsida > Solanales > Solanaceae > Withania > Withania somnifera. The sequence continues at coordinate 15,086,605 of JBDJHY010000116.1, read as the reverse complement.
CGAACTCCTTTTCAACTTTTTTTTTTTGTATCGCAATGTTTACCAAGATTCTTTATTGAGACTTGAGAGTCTTCCTTAGCCTTCTAAGTTTATTTCTTATTATGTCTAGGCTAGTTTGTGCACTTTGACTACCTGCCAATTAACTCAAGTACCAACAGACTATGTCTACAAAATGTAGGCAGATGAGAAGAAGTTAGCTAACTTTTTATCTTTTATTGCTCTAGAGTCAATCTATTTTAATTGGGATTTATCAAGTTTACACAATATCCCTAGAAGGTTTCTTCAATTTGCAATGGTGGAGAGATTTATATCTTAAGTGATAAGTTCAAGCCTAGAATCAAGCGGATTAATTCTAGTATTCGAGTAAAGAAGGATAAAGGAGCTAGTTCATTATTTCTAGTTTTGAAGGTCGCTTCTTGCTCCAAAGGATTGGATTTAGAAAAATTTTCTCACGATCCGATATGGAACCTACTAAACCACCAGTAGGAGAACCAACCATGTACCCCAGACCCGTAAGCGATGGGCTATGACTACAAGTTAGCTACGCAAAAGTACAGTACAACAACAATAATAATGGAAAGACGAATATCAATGTATATAGGAGCTTCTCCGAAGTACAGTGTACAACTATATAAAAGTACAACAGATGCATCTATCTCTGGAATACAAAAGAGACAAAAGGTATACAGAAGAGATACACGTAACTCTAAATGTTGGGAGCTTACCCTGTACCTATGACGTTAGCTAGCTAGCACGATCGCTAATGTCAATGGCAATAACTCACATCTGTATCTGCATTTAGGAAGACGCATAAGTGTAGTATGAGTACAAGTTTCTGAAGCAACAAGTACCTAGTAGGCTTCGAGGGCACACTAGGCACATAACATATATAAGAGAAATAACTAACAGAAATAGAAAGAAACTAGGTCATGAAAGCAAATTATCCAGCACACGATGCTAACTACTCGGATAGGAGCAAGGAACCAGATAGTGTAGAAATACAACTAGCTAAAACTATGTAGGAGGATCATATGTAAGAAGATAAGGACGTACCTGGGATCCTGGAAGCAACACAAAAATAATCAATAAATAATAAGATAAGATAGGTAACAAAGGATACTACGGGGAATTAGCCATTATACCGATAACCTTAAGATATGCAGGGAAAAAAATACAACCAAGTGATAAGACACACAAATAACCCAGATATCAAGAATGACCCATAAGTAAAGTCTACACAATATATCTACACAATAAAAGCAAGTAAAATCCTGACAATCCCCCTGAAGTATGACAGAGTACACAGAAGTCACATTCAACCATCGATATCTGTATACTACAGAGGGTACACTAAATTAAATAAGTACAGTAAAGTAACAAAATCCAAATGATGCCACAATTCCTGTATACGTTTCTCCTTCAATACCCGTAGGCCCAATAGGAAGGACCCATGGAAGGAATTAACCCCGTATATCCCTACTCCAACCTATACCCCTTCTCTAGTAGCACACATTCCAGAGGCGGGGTCCATAATGTTATGCCAACTGTGTATAAATCTCTAATGTCGGAGTATCCTTACATCCCAATGTCACAGAGTCTTAGTAAGTCTCATCTCCTAGCATAAAATGAATCCATTTAATGGTCTCAGCGTGCCGTAATCTCAGCAATTCGGGGCACCCTGTACCTCAATATAATAGTATTACCAAGGTTTCAAATTAGGAGGTGTGATAAACATAGAAAAAGTGTACTCACTGCCGAGAAAAGTCTAACTCAAGTGCTAGCAGTTGTACTCACTGCCGAACAAAGTCGGACTCAAGTGCCAGCATAAGTAGTAAATGATAGTACCCTATGCTAGGGTGTGAAACCTGGTTTAAAACAAGGATAAAAGGATAGTATCGGGTGCTCGGTATACATACGAATCTATAATAGGTAGAAAGTGAATTATGCGGTTATTATTATTAGTAAGAAATCCCTTTTTATTCCAGTATGCTTATTATACGAAAACCGGACTCCACGACCAAACATTATAAGTAAAGGGGGTGATAACAGGCCCCAGCCCTGAATGCACTCTTAGAACTAAGCTCGACGACCCTCATGCTGTATGAATGAAGCAAAACTAGCATCATCAATAGCTTACCTATGCCCTACGTAGACTCAACTAAGCTATGAATAGAAACAGAAGATAACAACCCAAATCCGAAGGCAAAACCCAAAAGTCAACTCACACAACATATTTCTACTACTCCAGAGTCACCCTATGACCATCACAAGGACAATCCTAGTTCATAATCATCGTATTACACCAAGCATCGATATCAATAAAGAGATGGAGAAGGAACGAATAAATAACCAAAATTTACGATACCAACCTAGAATTCCCAACCCATGGATGCTTATCAGTATAATTACATAAGCTATAAACCCATAGTAAGCCCCACGGATCCTACCTATCATTCAATGAATAGCGCTCCACAACACACAACAATCAGCTCAATTGATAGTAAATGACCTCGAACAGCTCCAAAACTGACAAAATATGGATCTACATGTCAGGACGATTCCAGCGATAATAATTATGCTAACTTCCGAACTGAAGTAAAAATTAGGCCTAAAATAAAATTGTGAGACCCGCTAAACGTACCCTAAAATATTTTTTTCATGGAGCTCCCGGCTTCACCAACAACCCGTGCTCTAAAAATGAGCACAATCTAAGTGCGGAAAGGGCTTTAAAATGCCTAAACAAATGAAAATAAAATGTAAAACATTACATAATTCACACTAAAGAGCAGACAATTTATGTACCAAAAAAAAGACGGGGGATCAACTACAGAATAAAATTAGCTCAATGCACAAATTATCTACCAACACCAGCTGAAAAATAAAAAATAAAGTGCAAGGCTTGATCAATGGGAAAAAATGGTGAAAGTTCACCATTGGAAGAAAACTCCAAGAAAGACAAGCTCAACTATGTCGATGGAAAACCCAAAGTACGCACCAAGAATCAACTCCCCTATGCTCTTCTACAATTTACCAGCATTTGATCAAGTTTTGAAGAGAGCTTAGAGTAAGGAATTTTGAGAATTGGGACTGAAATATTGTGGTTGGAACATTTATATACTTCTAGCAACAACCCTTCACGATCGCATGGCAGTACATCACGATTGTAAAGATGGATAGTTTTTGCTATCGCGATCGCGTGAAGAAGCTTGAAGATCATGATGAAGGAAAAATATGACCTCTCCGATCATGATGAAGGCAAAATATAATCTCCACAATTACATGACATCCCTTCGCGATTGCGAAAAACAACATTGACCTACACTAGGTTTTGTTTTGAAAGCAAAACACAACTTTTGCAATACTCCAAATGCCACTCGAAATGCATTCAAATTCCAATAGGCACAAATGGGATATGCATGCAAACCAAAATGACATTTGAACTCAACAACATAGTTGAATCCGAATAAAGATGAACTATCAGAATTCGATTTTGAGCTTATCTTGAAAGAAAGTTGTCATGAACAGATTTCTCGTATCATGAAGGCACTTACTATACCGCCAGTAAGAGAACCAATCCCGTAGTTTGAAGTCAAAACGGAGGAATACCATATCAAAAAAGGAAAGCACAAGTTTAATAGACAGTATATGAATGAATAAAGCAAAAGTATGAAGAATTACAAATGCCCAAAACTCGGTATCAGTGTAATACAAAACCTCTAAGTGCAGAATAAAGAATTAATTGTCTAATACAAATGCATCTTAGAAAACACATGGAGATCAAATATCAAGATGAAGAGAAACAGGAAAAGTTGGATGCCAAGCTCACCCTGAATCTCTAAAAGTCAAAAGAATCTGCACAAACAACGATCTGTGAATCATGGTTGGGCACCTATACTCGTATTTGAATATGTGAAAGTGTAGTATGAGTACAATCTGCCAAAGAAACCTGTACCTAGTAGGCTTCAAGGGACAACTAGGCACATAACAATAATAATTGTAAGAAATAACGGAAGATAATAAATAGGGTCAAACAATAAAATAGTACATTAGGGAAGCTAGCTACTCAAATAGAGATCAAGCAACAAGTAAAACATATATCTCTAGCTAATGACATATTAGGACTTCTGGCAATGAAGAAAAACGTACCCGGAATCCGTGCAATAATATATGTGAATAATAACAATAATAATCAGGAGTCAAAAGAATACATGAGAAGAATAGGAATATACCGTTAACCTCAAGTAAGGAATGAATGAATGAACAATAATATAATGTATAATACCCCACATAACATGAATTATCATTTAACTGATGACATAGCTAAGCAGTAGTAACAATACAAAAATAATGCATATAAACACTATCAAGTCCCCTAGAAAAAAGTTAGTATACACAAAAAACACGCTCACCGTAGGCCTTACATCTCAGCTATGGTACACTGAAGAAAAAAAGTACAGAGAAGTACATACAATCACATGAAGTAATACATATCTCTTCTAGTACCCATAGACCTAGCAGGCAGAACCCATGGAAGGCTACCCTAAATATTCTGGTATATCTCTCCTTCATACTATACCCTCCCCCCTCACCTCCCCCATCCCCCCGCCATACCCTAAAATCAAGGTCTATGGAGGTATGTCACCATGTACAATCTCTAATGTAATCATAACCTCACATCCCAAATCTCAGAGCCTCAAGGGTCTCATAGTCTAGCAATAAAAGTTTCATATCGATAACATCATCAAGCCGTACTTGGCAAGTCATGGTGTTCCAAGCCTATATATCATAGTATCACCTAAATTCCTCAAGGGAACTGTACCAAAAATACCTCTGAACTAGTATATGCTATAGTTTGAAAAGTTGTACCCACCACCATTCGACGATGGACTCAAGTGCCAGCGACTGTACTTACTGCTGAACGAATCCAGTATCAAGTCCTAATATTTATTAGCAAATGATATTTCCTGGTTCTAGGGTGTAAGGCCTGGGATAAAATAAGTAAAAATAGTATTATCAAGAGCTTGATACAACACCGAGTCTAAAACAGTTAAAAACTCATTTACTTATATTATTTTTAGAATATTATAAATTATTGGTTATTATCATTATCTATTTTTATTACTAAAGCCATTTTCTAACCATCATGCCTAAAAAATTAGGTGGTGATACCGGCTGATACGAGTACGGATGACACCAATTATACTAGACTGATGTTGTAAGGCGTAGCGAAAATGATCCAAGGCTTGGTAGTACTGAGGGATAAAATGAGCTCCAACTGGTAAATGCATGGACCAACAAGAGCAATCTTAATTTTGGAAGGTATATTGGGAAATATGGGAAGAATTCAAGGACTTGAGTTGATGAAACCCAAACTTGAGGGGTCAATGTGATGGCTTCAAGACTTGAATGATTTCTTGATAGTATTAGGTTGCTTGTGGGACAAAATGTAATTTATGCAAACTTTTTTTAGTATAAATATTTGGCCTTAGTTTATTTTCAACAGACCAGACATTTTAAGAATTAAAATTAAAGTTAAAAGACTTTGCTAAAGTAATTAGAGCTTTTAAGGTAGATTGTAGGGTTAGAATCTAGGCTTAGCAATGGGTTTTATTCCATTGTTGGTTTAGTACTGCTTTACTTGCCATTTATATTGGATACTCATTTGTGGATTCAACTGAGTTTCCATTCCGTAAATTATAATTCACTTCCCCCTTTGATGTTTGTGCATTCTGGTATCTTTCTGTTCTTCCCTTTTAATCTTATCATTTCTCTTGGGATTATTGATTTTATTACTCTGTTTAGTTAATAATTTCTGCATATCCTTACTTTTTATGTTTTTTCATCTGAATTCATGTGTGTCATATGATTCACATTATTTGGTATCATCGCTTTGGCTAGTGATTCATTCCATCATATTATAGTCAATTCATAAATAGATAAAAATAAAAAAAGAGAGGGAAAATTTGATATTTTGGGAAAATTTCCAAAAATTTTGAGCTTTTTTTTGAATTTTGTGTTTCAAGTGTTATAACCTTTTTTTCCCTAGTGTTTTTAGTTATGTGTCATCAATTTCGAGTCAATCGGGGTTGTTTTAGGCTATTCACCATTGTTGACATTTAAAGGTGAAGAACTAGGGTTCATAGGGTTAAAGTTTTGGGTGTGTTTTGTGTGTAGGAAGTAGTAGGGTTTGTTCCCCATAGGAAGGGAGTACATGGTCAAAATTTGGTGTAAAATAGAGTTTGTTTGAGGGTGGTTGGGTTTGGAAAAGTTACAAGTGTTCTTCATATCTTCATGTGAAGAAGATGAAGAACTAGTATGTTTGATCTTTCATCCGTAAGTCAAATTATTTTGGTGTTTAAAGGTTTATAATATTTTTTATTAATTCATTAGGACACTAGATATCAAATTTCGTTCAAATTCGAGTTGATTTGGAAGAGTTTGAAAAATTCGTGTTCTTCGTGTTCTTGGTAGAATTCATAGATTGTTGGTGGGTGATATTCTAATTTGGTGTTGTATGATCCAAATTAGGTTTTAATTTTAGTTGTAAAAGGTATTGGTACACATAAAACTACAATTTAGGGAAAGTTCAAGGTCACAATTACAAAGGGGGACCACAAAGGAACATTTGTGTAGCGTTTTCAAGCATGTTGTCTAAGATGGAGGCCAGGCCACCTTAGACAGAAGTACGCCATTCTAGAAAGAGGCCAATACACCCTATAAGGCGTTCAAGGTAAGGGGATGGCGGTGGCAGCTTGCACAAGTTGGTTTCTTCCCCAGACGGCAGTAGGGGCCCTTAGATGGCGGTCCGCCCTCACCCACGACGGTCAAGGATGACTGAAAAGGGGTTCAAAAGTTATTTAAACTTTGTGGTATCAATCTTACTTGCCTTATTTAAAATCTTTATTCTGTTTTTAAATTTATTTACTTATTAATTCCTTTTCTTGAATTCTACAACTAGTTTTCCACTAGTATTTGTTCTACTTAGTTGTTAATTAGTTCTTAATGTCCGTTTAGTTGGGCTACTTCTTTATATATTTTCTCGTTTTATATCTTGTTAGGACTTTCTTGATTCTAGTCTATTTTATTCTTATTTTTCCTTATTTTGATTCGACGAAAATCCATTCCTCCATAAAGTATAAGCATCATTATGAAGTGATTGGTCAAGTTAGTTCTTTATCAACCTTCGAAGAATGCATTTAGGTACGTTGAGTGGATTTCAATACGAGAGGCGTGAGGTTTTTAAACTAACTTGTATGTTGATTTTTGTATGTACACAGGGTACATCAGGTTAAAAATATCATCCACAGATTCTTCCTATAGTTGCGATGGCATTAGCGAATATGACTGTACCGATGATGGTTCTGATTATGATGATGAAACTCATGAATATAAAGGTGAATGCTATAGGGAGTCTAATATGAAAATGGAACTCATGGATATGAAGGAGAGTGCTATGAGGACTATGATGGTTCTTGTATATGTGAGGATGAGTTTCAGGAATATGAGTATGAGTCCGAGGACGATGATATAGGATGTTCGAGTTATAATGGCGCCTTTAAAGAAGGGGATTCAATAAGGAAAGAAAGTTGTGGAGCTGCATTCTACCCCCCGTCTTGTGCATTTTCCTATGTATCTCGAGAGAACTGAAGGTAGATGGGACACCAACTTTAGGATGTCATGTGGACCAAAGTAAGAGTGTGTTAAACCAAAGGGCTTAGGGCGAGAGGGTCTCAATATGACTAATGTATTGCATCGCTATAAGTATATGTGATTGTTTAAGGTTTGTGCTTGATTTCAATGATCATAGTACCGATAACACCTCATGCGGTCGAATGGTTGGGGCTACCTTGAGTGAAGAGACGATACCCATATCCGACTCCAGGCGGATATTAGGTAGATAACAGTGTGAAGGTATTCTTTTTTCTTGGCCAATATCAAGAAGAGGTTTGGTGCGACATCCTTCTGTTGCAAGGTTGTCAAATCCCTTTGGAAGTCCTTGGTTTGAAGAGCATAGGATCCCATTTAATTCTTATTGGAATCACTATGCATGGGACCACAATAATAATTACCTCTTCCCGAGGAATCCACATCAAGAAGCATGGATGAGAGGAGTTCTTGCAGTAAAGGAAGAGTGTGACAAGGGCCTCAAATTTTGCAAGCAAATACAGACCGAAGTTCAAAGATTAATAATGACTCCTTGTAAGGGTGCAACAAAAGAGTCTTTACTTTAAGCTAATCAAGATACACCACATGAGGTTGGCACTAAGGATTTGAACTTAGAGATTGAATCCTCCACTCCTTGTACCACAAAATAGAGGCTTGATATGAAGGGATCTTTCATTCCCTCACCGGGAATCCTTAGCACTTGTCCCAACTCTGATAAAATTGAGCAATAAAAGATTGAGAGGAGTAAGGGAATGTTACGTGGAAACCTAGAGTGGAAAAAAGAGAGGTTATAAGGAGTGACGTGAGTGATTTCTTACAAGCTTACACTAATTTTTCTTCTTCTAGGTGTTGTGATTCTTACACAGGTATTCTCGGAAACAAGCCCAAAGAAGAGCCTCATTTCATGGAGAACCACGAGGCACTTCAAAGCACGACCAAAGGTCAAGAGTTCTCCAAAGACGATATCCAAGACAATGAAGGTTATTTTTGTGTGCTTACAGGTATGGTAGCTAAACTCAACACTCTGAGTAGTGTAAAAGAGTATGTTGATGACTTAAGTGTGTGTGATAGCTCACCTTTGCTTGATAATTCATTATTTTGTGTTGATAAGCCTTCTTTTTATGGTGACCATGGTAGCACTTTGTTGTTCGATGACGATTTCAATATCATGGGTGTATGAACGCTAGTTGATCTTCTAGATGGCTAAATTGACTTTCCTAAAGTCGGTTTCTGTCCACCTAGTGTAAGCACTTATGACTTGAATGGTTCCTCACCATGTGTCCAATTGAATGGCTCTTTGACTACTATAGATAATGTGGTTTTTCCAAGTGTTGGTACATTAGTTGATCCTTTTAATGACTGAGTTGCATCTTCTATTAAGTTCAATTTGAGTCCACCTGATGTCCACACTTGTGCTTTGGATAGAAATACATTATCTTGTAGTAGAGATGATACTCTGGGTGAAAATAGTCTTGACTTATTGGATTATTTAAGAAACCCAAGTAGTAAATGTCCCTATGATATTGGCCTTAATTGCAATTCCTTTTATGATACCCCACCTTTATTTGATAAGTACAATAATAAATTACTTTATTCGTGTGTAAGAGTGAGTTGTGATTCATTTGATAACAATAGTAGTTTTTAATAAATTAGAAGTCCTCATCTTGAGAGTATTGGTTCCATGTTAGTTGGTTCAAAATGTGATAATGTGAATCCTTTGAACTTGAAATGATACCAACTAGCGTGTTCAATTGCAAAAGTCAACTTAAGGATGGCAATGACCCACTACATGAGGGGTTTGATAATATGCTTAATGACCCTCTTTATAGAGAAAGAGTTACTAGAGTTGATCTTGAGAGTGGTTGTACAAGGTGCTTAAATGGTGATCCTTATTCCTTGACGTATGATTCCCTTTCTAATTCTTATCAAAGAACTAGTGAACTAGAATATGATTTCAAAGATAATATGATATTTAATGATTGCATATTTATGGGAGATGTACCTAGTGGGATGTCTGGTAGTATTGGACATATAACTTCTTTTGGAAGTTATAGTTTTTTTAACAACCCACTGTGGGAAGATGAAACACTTTTCAATAATGGAAGCGTTCCCTTGGGAAATGGTAGTACATAAGTTGGGAAGGATGGTATGGAGGAGAAAGGTGATATGTGTACTGTGATTAATTCTTCATCATTGAGTGACCCCTTTCTGAGTCAAAGCCATGACGTACTTACACGAACAAATACTCCTACCCATGCAGATATATTAGGTAAAGTGCATTTAAGAGATACCTTTCTATACTACCTATTTGCATATGACGATACCTATGTTGGTTTGAAATATATGTTGTATGCAAGTATCATTTCCATTGGGGCAATTGGGTGTTCTTTACACCTAATTGATTATGAGTCTTTCCCATTTGACCCTGGGAATACATTTTGCTGTGAGTTATGTCTAGATGAGCAGTCAAAATACCAAGCAAGACCTAACTTGGATGAGTCCATGGAACTGTCTAGGTATCCACCCTATGGTTGATGCCCATTGCCACCTTAAACAGTACAGGCAAGTTCGAGTATATGATTGGACTCCATGTGGAAGCCCACCTCTTTTAGAGTATTTTTGGGGAAAGAAAGGTGGCCTCTTTCCACAAGGTAACTTGTTTTCCTTTTTTGTTGTTTCCACTTGTGATAATGTACTTGGCATGAGTTTTGATTTTAGTTATGAGTCTATGAGTGGATATATATTGAAGACAATTGGTTTTATTTGCACCTTTCTATAGTACATCTTTGATTATGATGACACCATGTTGAGTTGGGTTTAGTTTCTTATAGAGGTTCGAGTTCCATGTGGATGGAAAGTTTGTATTATTTTTAAACCACATGTGACTTTTTTAAATTATTATTGTCCTACTTTGAGAATTCTTTTTCTCTTAATCCTTGGAATATCTAAGCTTCTTATGTCTTAGATTTTATCACATTTAAGATGAGGTGGTAGAATAATTTGTATCCATGATAGTTTATAATTATTGGTGCACCTTCGTCGATACTAACCATTGTACTAACTCTCATATCTTGAGGAGATATTGGTTTTTTATTCCTCCTTCAATGTTTTTAGGTTTGGATTCAAGGATGAATCCTTTTCAACAAGGAGAGGATGATACGAGCATGAATGGTACAGATCATGCTAGATTGATGTTGTAAGGCGTAGACAAAAGGATCCAAGGCTCGGGCCATACTGAAGGGATAAAATAAGCTCCAACTGATAAATACGTGGACCAACAAGAGCAATATCAAGTTTGGAATATAGCTTGGGAAAAATAGGAAGAATTCAAGGACCTGAGTTAAAGAAACCCAAACTTGAGGGGTCAATGTGACGGCTTCAAGACTTGAACGATTGCTTGGTAGTATTATGTTGCTTGTGGAACAAAATGTAATTTATGCAAACTTGTTTTAGTATAAATATTTGGCCTTAGTTTATTTTCAACAGACCAGACATTTTGAGAATTGAAAATAAAGTTAGAAGACTTTGGTAAAGCAATTAGAGCTTTTAGGGTAGATTGTAGGGTTACAATCTAGGCTTAGCAATGGGTTCTATTCCATTGTTAGTTTAGTATTGGTTTACTTGCTCATTTGTGGATTCAACTGAGTTTCCATTCTGTGAATTATAATTCACTTCCCCCTTTGATATTTGTGGATTCGGGTATCTTTCTATTCTTTTGTTCTCACTTTATTATTTCTCTTGGGATTATTGACTTTATTACTCTGTTTAGTTAATAATTTCCATATATCTTTACTTTTTATATTTTGCCATCCGAATTCGTGTGTCTCAT
>JBDJHY010000116.1:15036980-15054131 GCA_039654485.1 Withania somnifera | reverse complement strand
TCACTTCACATTTTTAGAGTACTATACAGTGTGAGATAGGTACTCAGCTTGATATAAGCACAACTTTTCATCCTCAAACCGATGTCCAGTTTGAGCACACCATCCAGGTGTTATAGATATGCTACGAGCCTGTTTTATTGACTTTGGTGGTCATTGGGATCGATTCCTACCACTTGTGGAGTTTTTATATAACAATAGTTATTATTGGAGCATCCAGATAGAGTCTTTTGAGGCATTGTATGGTAGGAGATCTAGATCTCCAATTGGGTGGTTTGATACTTTATAGGAGAGGTTATGAAGGACAGATTTGGTGTGAGACTCCATGGATAGAGTTAGACTAATTCAGACCCGACTACTTTCTGCCCAGAGTAAGTAAAAAATCTATGTGGATAAGCGGGTTATACCATTGGAGTTCATAGAGAGTGATAGAGTATGGTTGAAAGTGTCACCCGTGAAGGGTGTGATGAGGTTTGAAAAGAAAGGGAAGCTGAGTCTGTATTTCATTTGTCCATTTGAGATTCTATAGAGGAAGGGAGAGGTGGCTTACAAGTTATCCTTGCCACTTGGTTTGTCTGAGGTGCATCTTGTGTTTCATGTTTCTATACTTCGGAGGTACATCCCCATGAGTCTCACGTGCTTTAGTGGGATGCTTTGAGTTTGAATCCAAATTTATCCTTTGAGGAGGAAGCAGCTGACATACTTGATAGACATGTCTGTAAGCTTAGGACCAAAGAGATACCTTAAGTGAAGGTGCAGCGGTGGCACAGGCTGATTGAGGGCTACTTGGGAGATCGAGTCAGAGATGCGAAACTGGTACCCTTAGTTTTTTTACCCTTCATGTACATCTTCTTTCTTATGTTCGAGGATAAACATGGTTCTTAGTGGTGGATTTTTTAATAACCTTAAAGGTTATTTTTCTATTTTTCGTGGTTTTGACCACTTTACCCCTTCCCATAGTTGCTTTCTATCAAACTAAGTATGGTACCATGGTTGGATTTGGAAAGGGTTGAGTTTTGGAGTAAGTTTTGAGGAATTTTGAGTTTTGAGAGTTTAAGTTTAAAATGTAGAACTATAGGGTCATTTGGAGTTCGAAACCTCGTATCAAGAATTTATTAGTTCTAGCAGCTCCGGAATATCGATTTTGGTCTAGTTACACCCTCATTTCCTATTTTAAACCTTCCCTTGTGAGTTTGAACGTTTAGACGGGTTAAAGTTGAAGTTTTAAGTGAAATTATTGACATTGATCAATATTTAATCTTAGAGTGCTCAGATAAAAAATTTAATTTCTTTGTTGGTGTTCGGAGGTGGAATTTGGACTAGAATTAGAGTCTTTTTGATTTCCTCAAGTTCTACTAACATTTTTGCCTTTTTGTGATTTTAGTTAAAATTAGATCCTTAGAAAGTATTTGGTCAACGATACCTCGTGTGCATGCATGTTATGATGGTTCTTTTGAGTTCAGAAAGTCAAAAATAGTATAGATACATATATGATTTGTTTGCAGGTGATTCCGATTTAACTCTGAGGTTCCATTTGAAGCCCTTGAGTTGCTATCTTTTGTTGTCAAAGCATTACCGCAATTGCGCCCCCCTATCGCAATCATGATAGGTCCTGAGTATGTAAAGAGTCGCGATCGCGCTGAGGTACTAGATCTCCAAGGACGACGATAAACCAAGATCACAATGGTTTTAGTTTCTCGCACACGCGCAATCATGGTACCCTGTGCACCTGGTAGTGAACCTTTTTAAAAACAGATCATTCACGTCTTTTGCTCACTTCTTCATGCAAACACAGCTCCAAAACCATATTGTGACAAAGATTAAACAAGGTTTTCAAAGATAATCGTTGGATAAGTTTTGTAATCACTTTTTCATCAATTTCCCATCATTTTAACATGATATTTCATCAAAATCATATGATTTTTAGCCCCAAAATAGAGAGTTAAAAGATGATTTCAAAATTGATAAAAACTTGAGAATTTTGCTATAAAATAAAATAAATTGTTTATGAAACTTAATTTTTAGCATCGCTTAGTGATGAGTAACATTATCTTACGATCTAGTTTTGATTTTACACCGTAGGTCCAGGGTTAATTTTTGAATAAACCTTGAATATTGAAGTTTGGGTGTTGATTAGTGTGTATTATTTTGTGTGCTTGTTCGGTAACTAGATTACGCTCATTTGGAGGCTCAAAGGAAAGAAAAGCTTACGAGTGAGAGATTTCTCCATTTTTTAAGGCAAGTTGAAGTTATTTGATCTTTGTATATGACATTAGTGATTACTTTCTAACTTTTGTGTAATTGGGGAAATACATGTTGAGTCAAATAAGGAAATTAATTATTGATAAGACTTTGGTGATTCGTGACTTTACTTTATTTTGTGAATCAGTTAAAATGCCATGAGTTGGGTAAAACTTGTTAAACTAAAATGTTAACAAACTTTGATACACGATGACTTCCTTAGTTGAAATTCATTATTGTTGTATATGGGTGAACTTGATGATTACTTGCCTTATTGAGTTAATTTCCTTGTGTTTCGGTTGTGATCATGCATCATATTTTCATGATATCTCTATTATGTGAAATTGTTGATAGTTGAGTATGGAAATGATTTGGCCTACTTTATCAAGGAAAAAATTGATATTGAAAAAACTGACTGTGACTCTTCGGCGGCAGGTATTATTAAGGTAACAATTTATCAAAATTTCGACTGCGACGGTCTCGGTAACATGTATATTTATATTGAGAAATAAATGATACTTTAAACCTGACTATGATGGTCTCAAAAGAAGGTGTACATGGACCTTGGAGTACCATGGATTTATAACGTGACGGTTTCGGTAGCGGATGTGTAAACTAGGACAGGTATACATCACACTTATTTGTGCATTGCATTGCATTTGTTTGACTCATCTTAATTGAAATGTCTGTTCGTTTGATGATTTGTACTTGTTTGATACCTGTGTTGATTCTAGCCTACTGGATACTTGATTTGACATGAGATTACTTGATATGTGAAGTATAACCTGTTTTAGCTGATTTCTATTATAACTGAGTTGGTGATTATTGTACTTGAGAGAGTTATTTAGACTTACTTGTGTTTTTCGTTCTATTATGTTGGTTGGGCTGCTATTTATAATTGTTTGCAGGTTTTAGTATCGAAGGGTGGTTGGGATGTTAGGAGTAATTACTAATATTTATACTTAGATCAGTCGAGGATGCTACTGAGTACTGCTCTATTTCTTTTTCTACATTCTTTTGTAGGTTCGAAATCTAAGATTCAGTGACTTTTCATCCTCACACACCTCAGCTATATTTAAGACATTCCGATGTAGCTGCTCGTCTTCAACAGTTGTCAGATGTCTTTTATTTTTTTTTTGTCTTGTATCTCTACTTTTTTAGAGATATTGGGAGACTTGAAATCTTGTATAAACTCCTTTTTAGCGGCTTGTGAAACAGTGACTACCTGATTTTGGGATTAGTAAACACTTCCCCTTTAACTATTTACTTTTGTGTACTTACTTTCTATTTTAGAAACCATTTTACTTTATTTATCAGTGAGTTAGGTTGACCTACCAGGTTGGGAGGGTATGTGCCATCACGTCTATATTTAAATATAGGGCGCGACAGACTGAAAGAGAGAGAGAGTGGTGAAAATATAAAGGGGAAGAAAAAAAAATAGAGGTGAATAAATACAAAAAACGAGAGGAAGAGAGAGGGGAGTGAAAATGCAAATACAAATACTACTAGACATAATTATCAAAAGGGCCAAAAATACTCCTCTACTTTAGTTTATTGCCTAAGTTTGCCTTTGGTTATACTATGAAACTAAATATGTCCGTGTCGTTATCAAAGTTAACATAAAAAATGCCTCTATTTTTAAAACTTTTCCACCATCGTCATTTAAAATTTTATATGATGTAATATTTGAATAAAGTGGACTCCACGTCGTATGCCATCATTAGATTTTTATTTTTTAAAAGCAAAAATTTTTCTCCAATTATTTAAATTTCAGTGGAAAAATTAGAAAGTAGATTAGACCATAAACAACATGAAACTTGAGAAAATTTCCTTACAAATACTGAATCCATGTTCAAGTGGCCATTAAATAATCATGGACCAAGATATATACCCATATTTAGGAACACACCTAAGTTTGAAAACTCGAGCAAATCTCCAACATGGAAAAGGGAAAAACCAAAATCAACATATTCTCTAAAAAGCAAGACACAAGTCACAAAAAAGGTATTACGGTAATTAACCAAAAATTCATATAATTCTACCGAAAAAGACAAAAAATCAAATAGAATATCCCAAAATTCAAAACCATAGAGCAAAACTAAAACACTATTTTCCTTTTTCTTTTCTTTTTAGAGGCAGGTTTGGGTGGGGTGATTCATATGAAGCATGAGAGAAAAATTAAAGAAAAATAAAAAAAAATTGACATGATTTAGGAAAATTCCGAAAGCAGAACCTCTAACAAATGTTTAGTCATAGGAAGAGAGAGATACCAGGAGAAGAATAGAGATGGAGATTCTCTTTGTGGTGAGGTGACACGTGGTGTCCACCTCATTCACATATTAGGACATATAAAATTTTAGATGGTCAAGATGGAAAGTGTAAAAAACAGGGGCATTTGTGTTAATTTTGATAACCGTATATGCATATTTATAATATAACAATAGCCGATAAACTAAAGTAGACAGATATTTTTGGCTCATTTCCCTTTTTAAAATGTTGTTATGACTTAGATCCTTAATTATAAGCTTATCTTTGCTATTTTTAAAACTTTCACTTTAATTTACCCGATCGGTAATCATATTTTTATAATTTTTATTTTACCCCATACAACAACTTTTATGTAAACTGATTAATAAGTAACCTCAGAAAAATGTTATAAGATTATCGTTCAAAAAGATTACATTCCATGACTAGCCATAACCATGGAATTCGCAGTTGCACTTTTTTTCCGTAGTTTCGACCTTTCTTCTTCGTCACAGCTTATTGTCTTTGATATAATATAATCCAAGAATGCAACTATATTTAGGGGGAAAAAAACCTAAAATCAAAGTGTTGATGTATTTTAATATTAAAATAAAAATATTAAATTGCATGATAATTTGTGGGCATAAAGTGAAGAAAGTGGTGTTTTTATTTCTTGGCAATTCTTGTAATTTCTTACACTTTATTTGGTATTATCTACCACATTATACCTTATAATCCATTTAACTCATGTAACCTATAACCTATTCGTTTGCCTACATTACTACTCTACTTCTTTCTATTTAATTCAATGAAGACTTCTACAACTATAAATAATGGTCTTACATTATGTTGTAAACACGCAATGAAAAAGAGGAAGAATGTTAGAACTATGGAAAAGCATGGTAGTGTGTAGAGAGTTGAGACAAAGAAAATATTTCTAAGTATTCAACTATATTCACTATACAAATGAAAGTTATTATGTTGAAGGAATGTGTTCTTTTCGTAGAGCTTAGGACTCTTCAACTAATTCGGAGTTGTTTGAGTTATACGAAGTTGTTGGGTTGTTATATCCTGGAGGGGACAAGTCAAGAGTGATACTGCTGGATCGGTATAAATTATGCCGCATTAAGATTGAATCTCCTTAAAGAAGGGGGGATATCCGCGCATCAGCCTGAATATTATCTTATTCAATTTTATTCATTTTATTTTCAACAATAATTTATATATTTAGTAGCATATACACCAACACCAAGTGAAATACTGACGTTGCGTTTTAGGGTACTAAATGCATTTGTTGATTCTACTGCTCCTTTTGTTCTATTTTATGTAAAGGTTTTATTACTTCTATAGTTAAATAATTTCTTCTTAATTTGAGTCTGATTTTTTTTATTTTTTTAATTTATTGTGTTCTTTACTCAATTTTTAAATATATAAATTTTATTTAAATTATTAGAAGAAAGATACCCAAATTAACGTGAAAAAAAAATTAAATTTTATCATCATGCTATAATACGTCTTCACACAATTAAATCGAGATAGAGGGAATACTAATAAGTATTAAAATTAAATAGTTCGGTACTGAATTGAAGCAACTGGAGGACAAGAATTTGAATTAGAAGCATGTCCTAACATATAAATTTCTTGGTCAAGATAATTGCAAATTAAATTTGCAATGAAATATTCTGTATTTCTTAGTTATCCCCAAAAAACTATTATCTGCCTCTATTAAAAGTGATTTTGTCAATGACCAAAACATTAACGTGGATTTCATCGATGAATAATGTCGATGTCTTTTAGGAAACTAATACAAAAACATAGAGGTAATGACAGGCACATTCTGTTATTAATTGGTTTCCATAATTTTATTTAACTAAAGAATAATTTATTAATCAATTATCTCCATAATTCAAAAGTAAGGTCAAGCCAATAGCTTATAGACATAAAGAAAGCAATCTCTTGATAGAATCATCCAAAACGACGGCCAACGGCCCAACCCCACCTTTGTATTCTTTCACATTATATAAGTAATATATGGACCCCAATTGATGAAAATGAGGTTTGGGATTAGCATAATTAATTATGGTTAATAATGTGTAATTGTATAACGTTAAATCAATTAGTTTGATAAAGACCTTTTTTGTAACTTAATTAAAAAGGATTCTTTAGACCATTTCGACGTATATAATAGCAAGAGGGCTTTATGATGGCGATGTTTCATACTTTTAGTTCACATTAAGACAAGTACCTAAGGTGGAATTTTAATTTACTCCGAAAATAATGTTACTTAGGATAAATCCTAAAGAATTAATTTATTTGTTTCATTATTTAATATGACGTCTTTTATTTTATCTATTAAAAAAGAAAGAATTTTATATTTGGAGTTCTTTAACCTTTTTAATAATTTTTATATTAAAAAAGTAAACAATCTTAATTATTTAATTTTTAGTCCTCAGTACAAAATTCTAATACTCAAATATGTATTTAGATTCATATACATGTTAATTTTAATAGAATTAAACAAAGAATAAAACCTGTTCACCAAGAAAAAAGACACTCTTTTATGTTCTTACACTTCAAACTATAGGTTGTCAGCAAAAGCGGTTTGCTATTTTTGTTTTGGTCATAAGTTGACCTTATTAATTGTTACATCACGACTTAGGACACGCAACATGTGGGATTCATTCATAAGAATATTTAAGCATTAGAGTGTCATAAGAGGTTAACGATCAAGATCAACTAAGGCATTAAGGTTTACTAAGTACAGTTAATGATGAGAAACGTTCCTAATTAGCTTAGTTTGATATGGATGAATGTTCAATTCTTTTGTTAGTGTATAAATGGATTCCTTTGTTACTGTTTTAAACTTGTTAATGTGAAATACTAAGTTTAAAATTGATAGGATATTTGTGCTTTGATTCAAATATTCTTTCAATTTCCTTAATTGGTTCTCCGTCTCTATTAATCTGTTTCTCTTACGTCATCTAATTTGTGTTCTTGTTATTTTGCTTCCGTACTTGTATCACTAAGGTTCAAAAATGAGAAATAAGAATTGGTGGAAAAAAAAATTAAAATTAAAGCTGTAAATATGAGTTGATCCAATCAATTTCGATCTAGGTTATGCCGATTTTGAAATTGAATTGATTAGGCTGGACAAGCAGCCCATACTATGAAGGGCTTTAAAATGGTCCATGAAGCCCTACATGGATCGGTGGCTAGGTAGTCCACCTATTAAAAAAATATTTTTCATAAGTATGTTAATCTAAATTCTAACCTAAAAATGCTAATAAAAATATTTACAAGATAATCTTACATGGTGTTAGTAATGCTCTTTACATATGAGATTTTCTCATTGATTTGTTAGTTTCTGTACAATTTTACTTCATATGAATGGACCGCGTTGGTTCGAATTTTTAAATAACAAATTATATTATTTTTGTCAGTTTTTTAAATTTACCAAACAAAATCAACAAAAGTCGAATTTTTCAACCTCGAGTTTTTTCAGGTGTTTTGATTTTCTACTTTATTTTTTTGGTAAATTTTTATACAAACATATAATTAACTTATGATTTAAATATTATTTATTTTTAGAAAAAAATAAATATAAAACGAGTGATAAAAATAAAATAAATCGCATAAAATAAATATTGCATATTAATAAGTCGTAGTAAAAATCATAATAACTAAAAAATATTAAATCATGCTAAAATAAGTCTAGTAAATATTGAATACATGACTAATGATTTTCAAAATTAGGTTAAGTATTTATGAAAAATTAAAGAATAGATATACAACATTATTGTCATTCCTAGTGTTGAATTGAATATTTTTCATTTGCATTATTGATTTATGCTTTATTTGAGTTACCAACATCTATTGCTAGAAAACTTGTTGGATCATTCAAAATTCTAAGTTCAAACTTTGCTGAGAGTTCTTGATAAGGGAGTGCCCCCTAGGGTTCATAGACTCGGGTTTGGGCAGTGATTCCAGATCAGCATGCCATACCGAGAGTTCATAATCTGATGGGTCATCCACCAATGATTCCAGATCAAGTAGGTCAGTCACTCTAGGTTCAGGTCCAATAGTACAACCTCCAGTAGTTCAGGGGATGGTAGGGCAGCCACCGATTGCACATCAATTTCATGAGCTTCAGATTCCAAGGGCTGTTACAGGCACAATCATTGTTGTGAGAGGTTTAGGAAGATGGACCAGCCCCAGTTTGAGGGTAGGATGACTGAGGATCGATATGAGTTTTGACCACTTGTCATGAACTACTCTAGAGTCTTGGTTGGTACAGATACATAGGGTAGATTATACAGTTCTGCATCTTCGAGGGTCATCCCTACAGTGGTGGCATTCTTATGTTGATTCTACACCAACTGGGTCTCCTCCTATGAATTAGGAGATATTTGTCAGGGCTTTTGTGAATAGACATGTGTCCCGCAGTGTGAAAGATAGTTTGCATAGATAATTTGATGAGTTGAGACATGATCGGATGACTTTTGATGAGTATGTGTCTTGCTTTATGAGCTATCTCAGCATGTATTGACTATCTTACCGAATGAGCAAAAGAAGATAGCAAGACTTATGAAGGGTTTGATTGCTCAACTTTGGTACTCACTACCTCCCAGATGGAGGGAGTCACATTACATTGGGTGATTAAGGTAGGAGAGGATTTGAGCAGCTGCATAGGTCCAGTTCGGTGATAGTAGGGGGAAGAGGCCTCATACTTTTGAATGGTTTTCGAGTGCCTTATTTGGGGGCAGAGGGTCTTTTCATTCTATTAGCCATCATAACCACCGAGTACCATTTCAGGTAGCCATGCAGACCTTGGGTTCTATTCAGGTAATTCGGAGTGCATCCAGTCTAGTACCGAGTCATTATGTGTCAAATCAGAGGGGTTCAGGTCGAGGTGGCCATTTAGGTTCTCAGGGTTACTCACATCAGCCTTGTTCTCCCAAATCATGTTTCACTTGTGGAGAGGTGGGACATATGATGAGGTCGTGTGCTTATGGTATATTTGTGGGGGTATAATATACTCCACATACTTTTTAGTTATCTCCGGTTAGAGCAATAATACTTTAAGGTAGAGGTAGAAGAGGTGGACAGATGGGTAGAGGTGCACCGGTTGACAAGGGTGCACAACAGGCAGTCAGAGGTTAGGGTCATGCTCTAGTTCAACCTAGGGGTGGGCGAATACAGTGCAATGCTTTTCTAGGGAGACCCAACACTGAGTCTTCAACAATGTGATCACAAGTATTTATCCAAGTTTACCATAGGCCTGCATCAGTTCTGTTTGATCCGAGATCTACCATTCATATGTACCAACATACTTTGCCACTAGTTTTGACATGTTATCTAATACATTGGCTATACCTCTTCGTATGTCTACTTCTGTAGATGAATCCTTAATGGTGGATTGGGTGTGCCAATCCCTTCTTATAGTCTTATCGGGGTATGAAACTTAGGTAGACCTGATCTTGCTTGACATAATAGATTTTGATGTTATTTTGGGTATGAATTGGCTTACCCCTATCATGCTATTTTAGATTTCCATTCCAAGACTATCACCTTATGCATGTCTAGTATCCTGGTGGTAGAGTGGAAGAGTACGTATTGGCTGTATCCTCATAGAGTTATATCATTCCTTTAGGATAGGAAGTTGGTTGAGAAGGGGTATTTATCCTATTTGGCCTTCGTCCGTGATGTTAGTGTTGATCCCCCTTCCTTAAAGTTAGTCCCAGTGTTAAGGGAGTTTACGGATGTGTTCCCCAATGACATTCCTAGTGTCCCTCCTGATAGAGATATCAATTTTGGCATTGATTTAGAGTCGGGCACTAAGCTTATTTCTATTCCTCCTTACTATATAGATCTTGCAGAGTTAAAGATCACTTTTAGGACTTAGTTAGCAAGGGTTTCGTCCATCCTAGTGTGTCTCTTTGGGGTACACCAGTCTTGTTTGTGAAGCAGAAGAGTGGTTTTATGCGTATGTGTATTGACTATAGGTAGTCGGAAAAAGTGGTAGTGAATAACAAGTAGACATTGCCCTGTATTGATAATTTGCTCGACCAACTTTAGGGTGCCTCTATCTTTTCTAAGACTGATTTGAGGTCTATGTACCATCAGTTGATGATTATACCTTCAGATATTTCAGAGACGGCTTTCATACTAGATATGATCACTATGAGTCCTTGGTTATATCTTTTTGTCTTATAATGCCCCTTCCGCATTCATGGAGTGGATGAATGGCGTGTTTTAGTCGTACTTGAAGACTTGTTCTATTCCAAGATAGAGGCCTATCATGTTTGACACTTGAGAATGTACTCTAGAGGCTGCGAGAGGAGACATTATATGCTAAGTTCTCAAAGTGTGAGTTTTTCTTGAATTTTATGGCATTATTAGGACATATAGTATCCAAGAAGAGGATTGTGTTCGATCTGTCCAAGATTAAACTTGTGCGTGATTGGGAAAGACCTACTTCACCGAATGAGATTCGGAGATTTTTTTGGCTAGCAGGAGATTCATTTCTCTTCTATTACAGCTTCGTTGACAAAGTAGAGTCAGAAAAATATGGATTTTCAGTAGTCAGATGAGTGTGAGGAGAGCTTTCAATAGCTCAGATCCTTATTTACTTCTGCTCCTATTCTTACTTTGCCCATGGAGGGTAAAGCTTTTGCTGTGTATTATGATGTTTCTAGAGTTGTGTTGGGTAGAGTACTGATGCAGTAGGGTAAGGTATGTTGGAGCGGATTCACACACTAGAAAGTGGGTTGAATAGTGGGTGTGCTAATTTAAAACTTTTTGCGGAATGGAAGAAGGCAATGAAAATGGCAACCAAGAACACAAAGGATTTATAGTGGTTCGTCCATGCCTACCTCCACCACCTAAGTTCAACAACTTAGGATTTTTCACTATCACAACAGCAACAACAATTTCTTGACTTTTGGCTTAAGAACTACCCTTTACAATGAGTTAGAAACAAAATCTCTATTGTCTCTTAACTCCTACAATCACTTTTCTAGCTAAGTGAGAACTCAATTCACTTTTAAGCTAAGTGAGAACTCTATTCACTCTTAAGCTAAGTGAGAACTCTATTACAACAACAAATACAAGATAAATCAATTGTACAAAGGTTTAGGATATAAGAAATAGCTCAAGATCTTTGTACTCTATATTTTGGTGATGAACACTTGATTTTGAGATAGAAATAATGAATAATGTTGTAGTGTATTTGTCTAATCTATTCAATCACTCTTTTGATGTATTTATAGGTGCTCAAGTCGATATTTTCGTTGGTGAAGCAAATCTAGCCGTTATGGCTCATTGAACTACTGCATTTAATGCTTCTGACACCAGGTTAGTCGACTAACTTTTCATTTTAGTCGACTAGAAGCTGAAATTAGTTGACTAGTTCTTCAATTTGGTCGACTAATTCACTTTCCAGTAGCCAAACTTGATTTGCACTTTTGGTCGACTTCTTTGGCATTTTGGTCGACTAAATCATTTTCCAGTATCCTACTGGAACTCATATTGGTCGACTTATTTCCATTATTGGTTGACTAATTTTGTCCAAACTTAGTCGATTATTTTGACATTTTAGTCGACTAGTCCTCTACTGTTTCTTGAAATTTCTGCTCTTTGAGTACTCGGAATGCCTCAAAGTGAGTCAATTAAGCTCTAGATTGTTTCTTTGACAGACGAACATATCCACGAACATATATTTTGATTTGTAGGAGTTCCATTAACATCGAATCTTCGACTTAATGGTTTGGTCTTCAATCAAAACATAAAGGACGATTCTAGTGAACCAACCTTGGTCCAACACTTATGACTTTAATCCATCTCTTGAATTGACTGAGATGATTGTTCTGAACATATATTTTAAATTTATAATAATAATTGCCTTATCATAATTCAATTTTTCAAAATGAATCATTTTGTGAATGCCTAGTGGAGGCTAGACTGAAATGAGTAGTTTGATGATTGTTTGCCTCCATGATGAGTTGATTTCATTATTGTAACCTGATTTGGTGCCACTTTTCATGCTTGCATTGGTATATGCATATCTATTATTATTTGTGCAGAGATTGAGTGTTGCGGGCCAGCCACACATGCAAGTGCACACGGTCATACAAGTAATATAGTGGCTTTTGTGAGCCGGATCTGAAACCCACAAGGACTTGTCAATTAACTATTTACTAAATTAAACTAATCCTAATTATTTATTTAAGCAGTAGATTCCAAGAGATAAATTTGTTACTTTAATTATACTAAAATTAGTAAAATAATTAAACTACTTAATCTAGAGAAAAGCAGATTTTTATGCAGTCAATGAATGAATTGGACTAGGTTTATCGATTTGCTAGCAGTCATGTGAAATTACTTTAATTAATTTTCTTAAATTATCTAAATGCTAATTTTGGGGTTTAACCTATGAGGTAGGGACTCTCTTCCTCTAACCGTCTACCCAGACTAACCTCACAACTACATCATTTAGCGGGGATGTGACAAATTAGTACAAATACTTTGTAGTTATCTTCCAATAGCAAACCAAGCAACGCAAATTACGTATGTATTTTTCCTATCCTTGAATAACCCCAAACTAGCTACACGTGGCACAACCTAAGTATGAATTCTCTCCCTATTTCTCTAGTCCTATCCTGAAGATTTCTTCTCAGTCCACTATCAAGACTACAAATTTATTCTAATGGCGGACAATCATTAAAATATTAAGTAGAAATATAGGAATAATTAAGATGATATTTCTCACAAATCAAATAAAATATAATTAAATAATCATCTTGCTAACTTATACCATAATCCTAGAACAAGAAGAATTAGTTCCACATAGATATGAAATTATCACCACAAATCATTCAAAGAAAAATATAAACATATATAAATAAAGGAGAATAAAAGATATACAATTATCTCCTGCCTCCACGGTGGCTCGAAGCTCTCTGTAGATTAAAAGTCTTTTCCATTAAAATATTTTATCTAATCCCTAAAATATTCCCTACAATATATATTAAATTATTCTACAAAATAAAATATTTATTGGTGTGGAAATTAACCCCATGTTAAATAACTAAACTCAAAAAGGACTTTAAAAAATGAACCGGCCAAATGAGACCGTGAAAATTATGTGACCTCATATGGCGTGAGGCTACTAAAATTTCTATCCAGTGGCTATGACAAATAGCCTCATGTAGTGGGCTTAACTAAAAATGTTTGGCCAATTGCAATTGATAGAATTTATAGCTAACCAATACGATTTAAGAAAAGTTCAGCGCAACAGCCTTTCAATTTGCAAATTGAAATTTCAATTCAATTGCAACTGAATATAATATTAATATATTCTTTTTGAATATAATATTAACTTTATTTCATTAAGATGTTTTCTTGAATTTCCTTCTATAATTTTTCATCTTTAATTCATTTTAGCTCTAAACTTCTTTATTTTTGCACCAAATTATTTAAACACAATAAAATATTGCATTAACATAATACAAAATAACTAATACTCAAAAAAAAAATACTAAAATGTTGGTTCCATACGGATATGCATTCATTATATGTAGTTGAATAAGGTGACCATAGAGAACAAGTGTCCCTTTCCTTGTACTGATGACTTATTTGATCAACCTCAGGGTGCATCAATATTTTATAAGACTGATTTGAGGTCTTGATACCACCAGTTGAGGAATAGAACCTCGGATATTACTAAGACAACCTTACGGACTAGATATGGTCTCTACAAGTTTTTGGTGATGTCTTTTGGACTTACTAATGCCTTGGTTTCATTAAGGAGTTGATAAATGGTGTGATACATTCATATATTTATTCCTTTATGACTATTTTCATTAATGATATCTCGGTCTACTCCAAGATCTAGGTGGATCATGTTTGACATCTAAAGGTTGGGCTTTAGAGATTGTGTGATAAGAAGTTGTATGCTAAGTTCTCAGAATGTGAGTTTTTGCATTCTTGGGACATGTATCCAAGGAGGGAATCATGGTTGATTCATCCAAGATTGCAATGGTGAGATATTGGTCGAGGCCTACTTCACCAATTGATATTTAGAGTTTTATAAGTTTAGCTCGGTACTATAGGAGGTTTGTACAGGGTTTCTCTTTTATTATGGCCCCGTTGAATCAGTTGTCTAATAAGAATATGCTTTTCCACTGGTTGGATGAGTGCGAGGAGGGATTTTAAAAGCTCAAATCTTTATTCACTTACGTTTCTACCTTGACTTTACCTATCGACGGTGAAGGATTCATCATTATTTTTTATGCTTCTAGAGTTGGTTTAGGTTGAGTGTTGATGTAGAAAGACTAGTTTGTGGCCTATGATTCGAGGAAGTTAAAATGCATGAGAAAAATTACCCTACTCAGGATTTAGAGTTAGCTGCGGTAGTGTTTGTGTTAAATTTGTGGAGGCATTATCTCTATGGTAGACATTGCAAAGTGTTCATTAATCATAAGAATCTTCAGTACATTTTCATTTAGAGGGATCCTAATTTAAGATAGTGTCATTGGTTAGACATGCTAAAGGATTATGACATGACTATCTTGTATTATCTGGGAAAGGACAATGTAGTGGTGGACGAGCTTAGTAGGAAGTCATTATGTATGGGAAATTTGGTTGGTATTCGAGTTGAGGAGCGACCTTTGGCTAGAGACATTCAGTCTATCCAATAGTTTGGTTCGGTTGCAAATCTCTAAGAATGGTAAGATTATAGCTTATTTGGAGGCCATTCGTGACACTCGGTTTGATGATGCTAGTTTGAGTAATATTCATGATAAAGCGTTGGAGGCAAGGCTAAAGTGGTAATTTTATAATCTAAGGATATCTTATCGATTAGGGACTAGATTTCTGTCACTAATTCTGGTGACTTGGTTATATTGATTTTGGAGGAGGCATACAATTTAAGTTATTCCATCCATCTATAAGAACTAAAGATGTATCATTATTTGAGTCAGCATTACTGGTGGTGTAGCATGAAGAATGACACTATAGAGTTTGTTGTTAGGTTATTGAACTATCAGCTGGTGAAGTTTGAGTACCAAAGATCAAGAGGTATATCTCAAAGGATGCCCATTCCTGAATGGAAATGGAAGTGCATAGCCATGGATTTCACAGTTGGTCTACCTAGCACTTTGGGTGGTTTGGAATCTATTTAGGTGATTGTTGAATGGTTGACCAAGTCTACTCATTCAATTCTAGTTAAGATGGGGAATAGTGCAGAGTAGTTAGCTTAAATTTTACATCATTCAGATAGGTCGATTGTATGGAGCCCTTATATATATTGTATGTGATCGAGGTACTCTATTTACATTGCATTTTTAGGATAATAAGCAACATGATATGGGCACTCATTTTGATATAAGAACATCTTTTAACCCCCAGAGTGATGGTCAGTTTGAGTGCATTGTTCAAGTATTAGAGGATATGCTATGAACATGTGTTATTGACTTTTAAGATCATTGGGACCAATTCTTGCCACTTGCTGAGTTTTCTTATAACAATAGTTATCATTCAAGTATTCAGATGGATCCTTTTGAGGCATTCTATAGTGGGAGGTACCAATCTCATATTAGGTGTTTTGAGACTTCTGAGGATAGGTTGTGTACATACCTTTCACAAGACTCGATGGAGAATGTTAGATTGATTCAGACTAGATTCTTTATAGCTCTGAGTAGATAGAAAAGTTATGTTGATAAGAGAGTTTAGGTTTTGGAGTTTATGGATGGTGATCATAATGGTGAAGATGTCACCCATGAAAGGTGTTACATAATTTAGGAAGAAAGGAAAGCTTAGTACTAGATTCATTGGCCCTTTTGAGATTCTTGAGTGGAAGGGTGAGATGGATCAAAAATTAGCTTTTCCACTTTATTTATCAGTGGTGCATCTAGTCTTTCATGTTTTGGTTCTACAGAAGTATATGCCCGACGAGTCACACGTGATCTAGTGGGATTATATGGTCTTAGACTTGTATTTTACATTTAAGGAGGAGTCTGTAGTCATCTTTAATAGGATGATCGGGAAGCTAAGAACAAAAGAGATACCTTTTGCGAAGGTTCAGTGGAGAAACCAACTGATTGAGGAGGCTACTTGGGAGATTGAGTCTGATATGCATAGCTAGTATCCTTATTTTTTGGACTCTTCAGGTATTTCTTCTTTCTTATGTTTGAAGATGCACATGGTTTCTAGTGGTGGATGATGTAATGAGCCTCAAGGTTATTTTTTTTCATTTTTAACATATTTTTACTATTTTTCCTTTCTCGTAGTTGCATTATGTCTAACTAAGTTCTATTTCATTGTTGTTTGGGGAATGGGAAGGAATTAAGGGCAAGTTTGAGAGATATTTTAAATTTTAATCTTATAATGGAAAATAATTGACTTTAGTCAATATTTGGGGTTTGAGACCTCAAATTGGAAATCCATTAGTTTCATCTGTTTTGTAATTTGAAATTTAGTCTAGGAGGACTTTTGCCTTTGGTTTTTACCCCTTCCTATTGATTTTGAGTAGTTCAATGGGATAGTTGGAAGTATGGAAGAAATAGCTGACTTGAGTCAACATTTGAGGTTAGAGTGCTCAGATTTGAAATTCAATGACTCCGTTGGTTTTGGGAGGTGGTTTTTGGTCTAGAATGAGGTCTTGTTTAGTTC
>JBDJHY010000116.1:15011998-15022494 GCA_039654485.1 Withania somnifera | reverse complement strand
TGTTTTCAAACAAAAAATTACATAAAACAACCAAACTATACTGGGAGGGTGTTTAGACTGACTTTATATAAGTATTTAAAACACCTTTTATATTTACTCAAACACTTCAAAAATTATCTTAACTAAAAAATACTTAAAATAAGTCAACGATACATGCTCTTAATAAATAGGTATCAACAAAATGGGTCACTGCTTGGGTCCTCTTCCTAGTTAGAGACTCCAAAATTATCTAAACCCAGGTAGACCAAATAGGGCTTGAGGGGCGTTAGGATATTTAATAGCATCTCAATAAACCCATTATCTTTTTTCTCTCTTCTTCTATTACTTTATCCAGAGCCGTTTAGGGTTTTTGCTTATAATTTGACTATGAATTTTCTGTTTGTTCAATAAATCTCAAACCTACCTATTTGCCTACTCACATCTTTTCTAAAGTTTTTGTTTTCTTTCTTTTTTTATCGATTTAATTATTTTTTTCCAATATTGTTTTTGGACCATTGAAGTGATGAAAGCCGATTCAGGAAAGTTCATGTGTGGACCCAAAAATCATTCAAACTACAATTATCTGATCAATGGTTCAACTTATTTTTTCTTTATTGAACTCTGTTTGCTTCAATTTCCAAAGTTTAAAAAAAAAAAAAACAATTTTGATGCCATTTTGCTGATTGATTTTCCATGGATTTGTGAACTTGTAATGATTCAATAGTTTTCAAATATGCAATCTGTGAGGTCAAAATACAATATTATCATTTCAAAAAACTAAAGTGCATTATGCCAAATTATATCTAAAATTTTACTTGTGTTTCAAAAAGTAGTTTAATCCTATTTCAGTGCGAGGAACGAAAAATAAGAGGAAAATACAGTAAGAGACGAAAAGAAAAACGCATTTACCACGAGATTTCACTTTTGTGCACTGATGTTATGCTGAAAAGGGAAGCATAGTTAAAATGTTACTCTGGTGTGCTTCTTTTGAGTCCAAACAAATCCTGGTAAACAATCAATTGTCTTAACACATTAGTAAGCTTCAAGTTGACAATTGTGAAAGTCTCAACTTCCCTATCTTCCAAATTGTTTGGAACAGAACAGCCTGGCTTACAGATATTAACTCCTTTCCCTGTAAAAATGGAGCTTTAATTATTATTTTTTCAGCTGAAATTTCTTTATCCATTATACAGAATCTGGACCTATACATGCACACTTCAGTGTATAAAAGTCAGTCGTCTTTCATCCCACTTTTGCTCTCCACTGATTCTTGGTAACTCTGGCATAGGTCGCCCTAGACGCAGCTGAATACACACGAGCAATACTTGGTGCTGCCTCTATGATTAACTTCTCTGCTTCTCTGCTTCTTCTGCAACTTTTACCACATTCCTGGAAAAGTAACAAGCAGTCCAAGTAAAATCAATGAGGGAATTACAAGAAAGAACACAGAGATCTGATGCCTCATGTAAATTGGATTACTTTTAAGTCAGCCTTTTTGAGTGGTTCTGCCTAATCAAGAGATCAGGGGGCATAGCAACTTTCCACTTGAAGTAAAACCTGTCCTTGCAGCAGATGTGGAGTAACACGCTCAACAATCATCTTCTGAAAAACAATGAAAAGTATCTCATGAGAACATGCAGCAGAGTGACAATCATTCCAGAGCAGTAAAGGATGGGCTGCATTCGAAAGGAAATTAAGTTGGTCAAGGCTAGCTGTATCTTGATGACTATTTCATATCGCTAAGCATATCTAAGAAGTAATGTGATCACTCACTAGACTGCATATGTAACAATAGAAGGTGAAATAGGATAACTAAAGTGCACCAAGACTCAACTAGGAAGCCTCATGGACACTCCATCATCAAGAGTGAAAATGCCAGACCAACTTTCTCTCTGGGAAAAGGAAGAAAAAAAAAACATCAAGAAAGACATACCTTAGAAAAGCTTGTAGATAAAATGTTGCGAACTATATTTTCAATATCTGTCAGCTCAATCAATGCATGGTCATGGGTATCATCCATTGTTGTGTTAGCACTCATCTGTTGAAACTCAATAATGGGTGGAATGTGTGTAGGTGATGGTTCTACAAGTTGGAATCAACAATGTTAGCCAGCAAGACAGCAACAACAATCAAAAGAAAGTTAACCCTGCACTTGCTGTCAATATCTTTTCATGATGACGAGACTCCATTGCATATGCTCGCGGACTAAATTGAGCCTACAACTTGATATACACCTAGCCCACGGCTAGAAGTCCCTCAACTGCCCCAACTGAACACCTAGAAGAAGTGAAACAACCAACCATTTTAAGCATTTCGGAACACTACTAGGCTTACATTAACACATCAGATGTCAGAAAAGTCAACAATACATGTGTACGAAAACTTCAGCTATTTCGGGATGTAACCACTGGATTTCACGGCTGACGTGTTCCCCAATCTCATGTGCAGCACTCACACTAGAAAAGGGGTCAACCTGCAATTAGGAAATCCACCTTAATTCTGCCTGACATCCTCATGAATAAATAAATTTTGATCGGGGCATACCCCTATGATAACATGACATGCGAATTACCTCAACTATAACATCAAGATAGAGATACGAACCAGCCCTCCTTCCTCTCATGTGACAGCAGCCCTGCAGAGGTCAAAAACTATGTTTATTCATTGGTATCATTCCCAGATATACAGAACACTATCACTACCAAAGAAGTAAGAACATGTTCGTAGTGCATAAAAAAAAGATGTGTTGGACATTTAAGTTTCACAAACATTGATTGTAGAATAAAGTAACAAGAGTAAAGCACATGGAACAATGTGATAGTGAAGATGACAAATTTAGTCCACAAGCAATTGAACATAATCTGGACAGTGTCGAAGTGATTGAAATGGAGGTTAATATATGTTTCTCAAATTATCTCATAAGCAAACATGATTAGGTGCTTGTATTCAATTGTTGCTGCTTTCTAATACCAATATCAATTGACATGAAGTATCAATTAGGTAAAATGCTTCTTTATCACAAAAGAAACAGCAATTAACAGTATATTTGTTTTTTCTACTAGGACAATACTCAATTTGATTCGTTTAGGTAAGGGCCCCAATCCCGATCCCTTCTTTTTGCATCTTGGAGGAATCTGAATTAAGACATAATAAATTATCTGAACTTGTTAGAATCAGGACGGATTCCTAACCAAGAATCTTCTTTCCTGATTCATACTCTACCCTCCTTTGGCACAGTACATCACTAAATCAGTTCGTACTTGAGATAAAAACCATCAAGGGGTAGATAAGTAGAACAGAATGACAAGTGGAAGAAGGGGATTGTTGAGAACAGTATCAACATCAAAAAGACACAAAACTACGTTGATAAAGTTTTACATGAATGAAAGATGAGAAATAAAAATAACATTGACCTCCAAACAGGAGAATAACTTGCCTTAACTCCATCAACTTGTAGAATTGTGCGCTTGAAAGGCTCTGGAGTATGAGAAGGAATAGCAGCATCAATCAATTCCAAGACAGTGTAGATTTAGAAATGAGTAAAATATGAGTGGGAAAAGGATTGACACAATAATCAAGCTAAAGCACTGGTAACTTCCAAATAAAGCAGGTGAGAGAACATTCATCTCAAAACACAATTTTACAATTGGCAACCATTCGACCACGTATTAAGGCCCACAAACTTACAAATGGTGAGTTGAAAATCTTTCTAAGGTGTCAAGATCAATAATAAGTTTAAGGCCAGCTGAACAAAAGATAACCACTAGTAACTCTAAGGACAACCACTTCAACAACCACTGATCAATATTTCCTGTAAATTTATCTTCGACTCAAGGACAACCACTTCAACAATTTAGTGCTCGCTGAAGCTCGAACGGGAGATCGATCCTACCTTCTATTACGAAATTACATGCTTTTCAGTTGCTAATGAAAGCAGATTCAGACACTTGACAAATCACACACCCACCCCTAACAATACTCCTATAAAAAGGATGAAGAATGAATGATTTATTCTAGTTGTTCAAGTGCACAGCCAACAAGGAAGAGATGAAGGGTTTAGTTTAGCATCCATTTCTATCTTCAAATATAGGCTCAAATCTATACAAGTTTTACAAAAGATGATGAAAAGGAAAGTTCAAATTAGATCAGTAATTGGAGGACATGCCTATGATATCCAGTTTCAAATCCAGCTTTCATGATCATGCCTGCAACAAGAAGCCTGGCAAGTGGATCCAGGATCCTCACGCCAAGGATAGAACCACCTAATTTCATGAAAAATTCAACTTAAAGAGTGAGACATCTTCTAATCAGCCATATCCAAAGCTCATTGAGTTGATAAGCTTATTTCAATTCAAATGCTATAAAACACTGACTTTGACAAGTTGACTTGGATTGAATTAACTATATAACTCAATTGCCCATAAAAGATCATAGACTTTACACTTGAACTTTTGGTTATGGCAGTCTTCTCTTCCCTTTACAGGCATAGACTTAACACTAAAGCTTTTTTTTTACCCCTTATGTCCTGCTGCAGACTCATTTTAGCTCGAGCATCTGAGAGATCCTTTTTCCTTATAAAGAACTCTGGAAATATTTCAGCACTCCCTCTGGATTAGAACGTAAAGCATCTGAGGTCTATTTATATCTGCAATTGAGGAAGAATGCCACAGGTTATATAACATTGTCGGTTTGCGGCTTGATCATCTCCCTGTGAAAGATCTGCTACCTCTAGACTCCGTTCTATTAAGGTGCTGACTGAGAATATCACAAAAAGGGTTAAGGCTTGGAGCATAGAAGGCTTCATATGCAGTAGACTATAGCAGACCAAAGACATTATTGTTGGTGGCCAGATCTAGTGAAATAGCTGCTTCTCTTACCTAAGAATGTCTCAAAGCTATTGAAAGAATATTTCACACTTTGGACCGAATATGAGCCTAAACAAGCTGGAAGTAAACAAAGATAGGAAGAGGTATATTCTAGCCAAAAAGAGAGGGGACTTGGCACTACCAATTCAGTACTGTGAATAAAGCTGTTATTTTTAGACAAATCCGGGTTTTCTGCAAAGACGCACTCTCAGGATAAGACGAACCATGTCTCATTAAACATTAGAAGCTTTAGAGAAAATCCTGCAACTAAAATTAATTGCTTTTCTACTGGTAAAATCTGTAATGCTACTTACCTTTGCATCCCCTTTGTGTCCCACCTTCATTTTTGGCCACCTGAATAATTCAGCTTAATTACTAAATTCCAGGTTCAAGAATTTAAAACAAACTGAAAATTCAAAGCAAGATATAGAGTTCTAGACTATATATTGAGACTTTTAGATTTAAAAAAGGCTGCAAATGCAGCCCTAAGACAGCCTCACTACTAAAAGGTTCAGCCTAAAGCACTATTATCAAGTACTGATGCCCCAACAAACAATTCCACAATGGTGGAGTATTATCTAGCGAGCCATGCAAGGATGCGGGGATATAGCAAGATTCTCCCCTTAGGATCGACAAAAAAAAGCTTGCGCGACTTTAATAAAAAGAAAGGGTAAACTCTTTGCTCTATTTGCTTGCAATGCTAGAGCTTGGAGGTGCAGCTTCTCTAATGTCATAATAAAACTGCCCAGGTCTTGCGTCTACGGCAAAAAATCTATCTTTCTCCTCTGACTCCAATTGAGTTTCCCAAAGGCATCTGTTCTAAATGTGTTTGTTAGGGATTTAGGCCTAAGAAAGTAGGAGAATAGGCAGATCAAGAGCTATCGAAGTCTACCAGGGTGTGCTTCTTATTAGGCCTGGCTAGGCACACGTGGATCAAGGGAACTTAGCTTAAAAAAAAGTATACCTAAAAAGGGATACAGATTGACTAGTGTTGGAAATAATAATTCAAAGTTGGAGTAAGGAACCAATTTGTTTAGGATTTGGTATTTATTTAATTCATGTCTAATTAGAATTTGTTTCTCCAAATTCATGTTGGAATAGGTTTTGTAATCCTAGTTTAATTTGGATTTCTAGTATTATAAAGAGGGTGCTCTGTCACATATTTCATGTAAGAAGAATTACTTGAGTTCATAAATAAAATATTTTCCTTCAAATTGGTATCAGAGCTTCTATGATCTTACTAGAGAATCAAACAACTTCCACTGTCGGCGGGCGGCACTAGTCAATATGTGTCACATGTCTAACCATCAATGATGCCCCCAATAATATATTGACGAACGTCTGGCCAATAATTGTGTTAGCAAAAGTTGCGCCATTGACATATGCATGAAATACAATCATGCTAATAAGGACGGACAAAATATTGCAGGTTTAAATAGGTACAAATCAGTATGACACCAGAAAAAGAATTTCTTGTCTAAAAGATGGGATGAAGTGAGAACAAAGAAATATTGGAAGTTGATCACAAATGAATCAACAAAATTGAATGTTGGTGACAAAGTACATCAACAAGATTGTTGAGGAGAAGTGCTTCAACTATTAAAAGTTAGAGAGAAGTGCTCCAACACAATCAAGATGAAAAATACTGTGTGTTGATGAAAAGTGCATCAACTATTAGAAGTTAGAAAAAAAATAACGAGAGCTGAAAAAAAGTGCTCCAACAATTAAAGGTTAAAAAGAAGTGTTTCAATAATTGAAGATTGCAGAGAAGTGCTTCAATACGAACAAGAAATTGAAGATTGGGGAGATTCTATAAACACAAACAAGAAATTGAAGATTGGAGAGAAGTTCTCCGATACAACAACAATGACGACAAGAGAAAGGCAAGAATATACAACTTTGATTTACGGGAGAATGCTGGAAATAATAATTCAAAGTTGGAGTAGGAAATCAAATTTGTTTAGGATTTGGTATATATTTAATTCATGTCTAATTAGAATTTGTTGATCCTAATTGATGTTGGAATAGATTTTGTAATCCTAGTTTAATTTGATTTCTAGTATTATGAAGAGGGTGCTCTGTTACATATTTTACGTGAGGTCAATTACGTGAGTTCATGAATAAAATACTTTCCTTCAACAAGCACAAAACAAAAGGCTAGGCTTGGCTGCTAATCTACGCCCATTGATGAGACGGAGAATAGAGAAGAAAGTATATGCTTTGTCACCCGAGTTATTCGAGACCAGATGTTATAGAGTTGGGGACTCTCTGGGACACACCTTCACTTCATGACTACATGGGAGTGCCTAGACATGTCTCTGTCTTATTGCTAACATGCCAAAGGAAATTCCCAACTTTGGATAGATTGAAACAATAGGTGATTGCTTAAACTGCTACAATATATTAAGAAACATGACTACTGCATCTTCTGACCAACTTATGTCTATTTACCCCTTCTCCAAGAGAGTGTGGGGAGAGACATAACATTATGTTCCAAAACTTTTGGTCTTAAGTTAGACCTTTCTTTCATCTGCAGAGAAACGTACTAGAGTGAGAAACAACAGAAGGATTAGGCAGATATCACAAGCCACAGACTTTCTCGTGGCTTAATATTGTATGTACAGTCCAAAATGTTGACACGAAATGGCAGTCAATCCAAAATGTTAGGAAGTGGGAGCTTATTTCAGTTGGAATCACGATCCTCGAATTTTTATTCCTACTAGATCCTTGTAAACACCAGAGGACAATAATGTCTTCTAATTTTTTAACATCTGTTGTACTCAGGTCGCTTGCCCCCATCTCAACTGATCAACTGGCAGCCTGTCCACAGAGACACCTTATCAAGATGACCCTGCCCACCAAATACAGTATCTTGATATTTGGAACAAGTACAATCATTAGAGTTTAAAATTGTATTGCACCCAAACCCAGGACCAAACATTTTAGACTAGAAACTAATGAAGGGCAATAACATAGAGCTGGTCTAAGTTGACCCCTGTAAAACACTTACAACACTTCCTGGATTTAGCTCTTTAGTCAAGAGAGAAGCTACTAACCCCTTTTTTGTGACCTTAAAAGAATTAGCCTTGTAATCTTTTGCATCTTCTTAATGTCAAAATGAATCCACTTATTTCATCAACAAAAAACTAACGAAGGGCATAAAACGCCACAAGGTTAATGAGATGAATCACTAGATTAAGTTAATGATCTAGATGCCTCCAAGAAATGAACATAATGGTACAGAAAAAAAGGGATAATTTTCACCACCAGCTTAAAGTTCAATCAGTCAATCATACTAGCTACGAAAATATAAACAATGCTTGAGTAACCATAACAACAGTAATCATTATAAACTCTTTTAAAGTCATACTAGCTACGAAAATATAAACAATGCTTGAGTAAACATAACAACAGTAATCATTATAAACTCTTTTAAAGTCAGGAGTATATATTATTGTATTTCAGAAGTGCATGACCGGATTATTTATGCCCTAATAACTAAAGATAGATTACAAACATAAATGTGCTTTATCCCCCCAAAAATAAATTACGAATATAACTCACTAATCATTCTAGGCCAAACCAATGGTAACACTCCGGAGTCCAGAACATATATTAGCACTTCATACTTAAAGGAAATCTACAACTACAACAACATACCCAATAATTTCCCACCAAGTGAGGTCTGGGGAGGGTAAAGTGTACGCAGTCCATACCACTATGCCATAGGTGAGGTACAGAGTTTGTCTCCAAAAGACCCTCGGCTCACGACTTACACCACAGTCTAGTGCAACAATAAACAATATAAATTTTTGTAAATGACAAGCAAATAACAAAAACAATGTCATGTAGAAAGTAACACAACAATCAATCTAAATAGCAACGACAGGATACTACCCTACTTCTAGCACAAGAAACACCCTACCAGCAGGAACTCACAACTACCCCCTAACCTACCACCCTAATTCGCGTCTGTCACAACTTACTATCATGGGTCATGTCCTCGGTAAGCTGTAATAGTTTCATATCATGTCTAATCACCTCTTTCCAATACTTCTTCGGTCTACCTCTACCTCGCTTGAAATCATCCAGCGACACCCTCTCACACTTGCGCACTGGAGCATCCGAGCCTCTTCTTATCACATGCTCAAACCATCTCAACCTTACTTCTCGCATCTTATCTTCCACCGAACTCACCCCCACCCTGTTACGTATAACCTCATTCCTAATCCAATCACTCCTAATGACTTTACACATCCGTTCGTAGCATTCTCGTCTCTATCACTTTCATTCTTTGGATCGCTCTTAGGGTACCAAAACGAGTAAAGATTTTCTTCTTTAGAAAAATTGTGACATTCTTACCTTCATTGTTTGGAAACACAGCTGCCTCCATCCACTTTGACACATAGTCCACAACTATCAGAATATACTTCATCCCATAAGAAATCACAAACGGCCCCATGAAATCAATGCCGCACACATCAAACAGTTTCACCTCAAAGGATGTGATTTAGAGGCAACTCTTGTCTTTTGGATACAGCACCGAATCTCTAACATCTATCACAGGCTTTTGCAAACTCATGTGCATCTTCGTGAATGGTGAGTCAATAATACCCACACTGCAAAATCTTCTGTGATGTCAGCATGCCACCATGATGTCCCTACACATGGGATGAATGATAAGCCTCAAGTATGCTTATCATCTCAACTTCAGGAATAAATTTCTGAATTATATTATCAACATAGATGCGAAATAGGTAAGGCTCATTCCAGTAGTATCTCTTCAATCACGTAAGTGTTGTCTTCTCTGATGGTAACTCAAATCAGCGGACATCAAATCACTTGCCAAAACATTGGCAAAATCAACAAACTAAGATAATTTGAAGCAACTAACAACTTCTCATTTGTGAATGTATCATCAATGTCTAGTTCCTTGACCACCCTTTTCTCTTCCTCCAATATAGAAAAATGATCAATGACTTGGTTGTCAGACCTCTTGCGTTCAATTACTTCAAAATTAAATTCTTGTACTAGCAAAATCAATCTAATCATCCTGGGCTTAGCATCCTTCTTCGACATAAGACACCTCAGTGCGAAGTGATCAGTATAGA
Organism: Withania somnifera; assembly: GCA_039654485.1. Taxonomy (NCBI): domain Eukaryota; kingdom Viridiplantae; phylum Streptophyta; class Magnoliopsida; order Solanales; family Solanaceae; genus Withania; species Withania somnifera. Next base: position 15,012,539 of record JBDJHY010000116.1, on the reverse strand, counting down.
CTATGACCTTGGTACTCAGCAAATAAGATCTGAATTTCTCAAAAGCAAATATCATAACCAAAAGCTCCTGCTTTGTAACTGTGTAATTTTTGTGGGCCAGATAAAGTGTCTTGCTAGCATAATAGATAGAATGAAAAATCTTCTCACATTGTTGGCCCAAGACTACCCCCCAGAGTCAAACTACTAGCGTCACACATAACCTTAAAAGGTTGAATCCAATCAGCAGCCACAATAATAGGTGCACTCACCAGCTTCTCCTTTAGGCATTTGAAGGATTTTAGGCATATGTATCATCAAAATTAAATTTCACCTCTTTCTAGAGCAGTTTGCACAAAGGTTGTGCAATCTTTGAGAAATCCTTGATGAATCTTCTATAGAAGCCTGCATGACCCAAAAATCTCTGAATGCCTTTTAAAAAAATCGGTGGGGCAACTTAGCTATCACCACGATGCTTTGTTAACCTCAATGCCTTTAGCTGAAATTTTGTGCCCGAGAACAATCCCTTGTCTTACCATGAAGTGACACTTCTCCCAATTAAGCA
>JBDJHY010000116.1:14959757-14984310 GCA_039654485.1 Withania somnifera | reverse complement strand
AATCGACAGATACCTAAGGGAAAACGCGGAGGGTCTCAAACGAGCATCAGGAGTCCCCAAGTCTAACAAACCCAGAATACATTTTGGGTGGAGAAGCATATCATAAAGCAATAACATACTACAATTCAGGAATTGCACATAATCTAATTAGGAAGTAAGGACACAACACTTATAAACCAATCTGGGAAAATGGATTAAACATCTATAAGATAATCTGGGAAAAAAGATAAGACATCTACAAGTTGGAACTCATGAATTTAACCATAAAACATTTATAGAACATCTATTAAACATCTGCATGCTGGAACTCATGAATTGAACCATAACCAACTGGAAAATAATGATTAAACAACTGCAAGTTAGAATTCATGCATTGATCTATTACCAACTAGAAATTCCAGATAAAGTAACTACACTCAAACAAGTTTATATATGGAACGACAGATACACTCAGTCAAGTTCTCAACAATGGTGAACAACTACCATTTCTACGGGAAGTAAAGAAGAAAACATACCAGTGAAAGAAAAACAATGAAGAGCTTGGCGATGGACTTCCCTTCAATTGATTGATTTTAGGGACTCAACAGTAGCATGGATAGAGAAAACCAGGAAAATGAGATAGGAAAAAGATCTAAAAGTTTCAAGTATACATTTTATACATACAAATATTGTCGGGTCCTTGCTCATGGTGCCGCGTGGGCCAGGCTCAAGAAGGAAAATAAGTTGGGCCAATTTTTCCACAAAATAGCCCAACAGCTTTGGGCCAAAAGCTCTAACATAACCAAACTCAAAACGGAAAGCCCAGGACATGGACTTATGGTCTAACTAGACCAAAGTCAATAATCTAGAGCTAAAGAAATTATAGAAATTCAATTCCGAGTGTGTGTACTGCTACTTCACTCTTGAGTTCCATCGTTTAAAAACCAAAACTTCAAAATAGAGAAACTAAGATAATGGGCAAATAAGTCACCAGGGCACCGAGCTATCAATCCCAGCAAGTCATAAATAACTTGGGGTAACTACCAAATGGCTCTAAGTATAGAAAAGACAAAAAGGCAAGGAAATGACCTAGGAAATTATGAAATCATAAGAATCGCAACCCTAGTGTCTTAAAAACCATTATTAATCCATTAAATCATAATCAACCTATCTGAACATTACTTATTTACTTCTTTAACTCCCCCCTCTGAAGTAGCAATTATTAAGTTGACAACTTTTAATAGACGTGTTCTCTGCTATATTGCCTGTGGGATCAACCCTAACCTTTGTTGGGTTCTATATTTGTGAATGACCTTTATACTTTTTAATTGAGGTGTAAGTTTGGGTGCATCAAAATTTGGTTTCGTTGCTGAGGAATATGGCTTATAAATAGTTTATTAGACTTATTTCAACTTCTAGTTATTATTTCCTAATTTTACTTTTTGTTTTTGTTTTTTGTTTGTCTCTGGCACAATGTCTAACCAAACTCTGAGTCTAGCAAAAAAACTAATTAAATAGACTGTTGCTCAGCAAGATGAAGCTTGGGCTTGGGCTTGGGCTCGAGCTAAAACATAAGCTCTAGCTGCAGCTCATGCACTGCTGAAGCTGAGGTAAATTTGCTAGTTGATGCTGGCCAACCCCGAGGTTAGCTCGAATTCAAGATCCACGACATTATCTTTGAATTCCTATCAGAACACCTAGTCCTGTAAGAGAGCCTTTAATTGATGTGGTTACATTTACTGGTGCCATAGTAGTACCCATGGGGGTAAAGCTAAGTTTGATGTCACAAGTACTATAATGCAGTTGTTGCATACTAGTGTCTTGTTCACCAGTATAACAGGATAGGATCCAAATCAACATCTGTTGAACTTCACATGGATTTGTTCTTTTTTCACTTTGCTAGGAGTGCCTTGGGAAGCTTTCAAACTTAGGTTACTTCCCTTTTCTCTAATAGAAGAGGAAACCACATGTTTGAATAAAATGTTAGGCCTATATTCATACTTGGGATGAGTTGGTGGAAGCTTTTCTTGCTAGGTTCTTCCACCATTTAAGATACTGCAATTGAGAGATGACATAATTAATTTCAAGCAGTCACCAGGAGAGGTATTGCATGAGAAATAGTTGAGGTTTAAGAAAAAGTTGAACCAATTCCCAAATCATGGGCTCACTAAGTCATCTTGCAGAACAGTTTTTACCAGACTCAAAAACTATTGAACAAGTTCATGGAAAATAATATTTCTAGAGGCTCACTAAAAGGTCTCAACTATGTAGCAGCAAGTCAATTATTGGATGATATAACAAATATTAATAGGTCTTGGCAGTCTAAAGATTCTAAGGTGGAATTCGATCATCATCATTCTGATATATTTGTATATCAATGAAAGAGATAAGAGGGGAGAGATCAGTAAATGGATTATTTGAAGACTCTATTAGAATTGATGGCAAAGCATCTCATAAAGGCTAATGCACAAGCTGTTCAGAATGTAATTATTGTAGCTGTAATAGATAGAGCTCCTAGATATGACGATTATTACACTGATATGGATAAGAATGCTAAGTTTTTGAATTATACAAGGGGTTGCCAAGGCAGGGGTAACCAAGGTCGAAACTTTTATAGAAATAGATGATTATAGAAAGGATGACTTCTGTAATGATGACTTTAAGAGAGATAATTATTATAATGATAGAGGTATATATGTACCCCAAAGGGAAGAGATCAGTCTTTAGGTAAAACTTCAAGGATAGAGAAGATGTTTGACAAGGTGCTAAAGAAGGTGGAATCATCTAACCAAGGTGTAAAAAAGATATAGAACAATATATTGATAGTGACATAGTTAGTAGATTCTCAGACCATTGCAATATTAAAATTGGAGCAGTAGATGGTAAAAATGTATGCATCATGAATTAGAGGCAGAGGGGTTCCTTATATAGCATCACCATTTCTAACCCAGGGGATAATGGTCATTGTCTAGCCATAACTACTTGAAGAGGAAAGGTTTTGACAGATTCACCGATGCCAGCTGCTGATAATTAAGGAGATGTTGTTGCTAAAGTTGAGCCTACTATTGAGAGTAAATTGGCTGAGGAGTTTGTTAATGTTGAGGAGAGGATGAGTTGAGATCAAAAATCTCCAATAGATGTTAATAAGAATAAATGAAGAAAAATGGAAGGATAAGGAGACTTTAAAGCCTCTAACACCTATTGCAACACCTCCACCGCCCTCCACACTGCACTTGAAGAAGAAAGTGGAAGATGAAAAATTCTACAAATATATGAATATACTGAAGGAACTTTCAATGAATACCTCTCTAGTAGAAGCTTTGGAGCAGGTGTCAGGATATGCCAAGTTTATGAAGGATTTCATAACCAAGAAGAGAATCGTCAGTTTTGAGAATGCTCTTATTTGTACTAATGCTTTGTTGGTTCAGAAGAATGAGGGTCCTGGTGCATCGACTCTACCTTGCACCATTAGAGTATTCATTTTTTTGAAGGCCTTATCTGATCTGGTATCAAGTATTAATCTGATATTTCTTTCCATTTTCAAACAATTTGACTTAAGAGCCCCAAACACACAAATATGTAACTATCGATAGCAGATCATATGGTAAAGAATATGACTAGTATTTTGTATAATGTGTTGGTATAAGTGAACAACTTCATATTCTAGTTGATTTCGTGATCTTATATTGTGAAGTTGATTTTGAGGTGCCATTATTTTTGGGAGACTATTCTTGGACACTATAAGAGAACTTGTTGACATAGAAAGAGATCAAATCAAGATGGAACAAGAAAGAAGTGAACTTTATATCGGTAGATCCATGACGCAACCCATAGATATGAGTGTTATGTCTGTCGTTGATACCTTATTTGGTGATAATGAGACATATATTAAGGAGCGATATGCTAGGAGGGTTTGGCTGATGTAATTATGAATTTCATAGATTATAGGACTGATGAGTTCAAGGATGTTTAGAAAGCATTTATGGCATAGGGAGTCATTTCTACCAACCGAAAAAGTTGGATCTTGATTTGAAAAATAGAACAACTTCCCAACCCAAACCATATATTAAAGAACCACCAGTTCTAGATCTTAATGCTCTCCCCTCACCCCCCCCCCTCTACCCCCACATTTGAAGTATGCATTCTTGGGAGACGGAAATATTTACCTATCATTATTGTTACTGATTTGTTTGAGCCTTAGGCTAAGGCTCTATTTTCTATGTTGAAAAGATTCAAGTAGGTTATTGGTCTGACCATCTAATACATTATTAGGATTTCGCCCTACATTTTCACTCATAAAATATAATTAGAGTTAGATTGCATTACTAGCATCAAACACTAGCACAGACTTAACCCACATATGCAAGAGGTGGTGAAGAAAGAGATAATAAACTGGCTAGATGCAGGCATTGTCTTCCCAATCAATAATAGTAAGTGAGTGAGCCCGATTTAATGTGTGCCAAAAATGGGTGGAATCACTATGGTTCTAAATGAAAAAAATTAGTTGATTCCGATGAGACCAATCACATGATGAAAGATATGCATGGATTATAGGAAGCTGAATGTATGGACGCAGAAGTACCATTTCCCTTTGCCTTTTATGGTTCAAATGTTAGACAGACCTACTGATAGGGGTTTTATTATTTTCTTGATGGTTTGGGGTATAACCAAATCTCAATAACCCCAGATGACCAAGAGAAGACCACTTTTACTTGACCTTATGGGACTTTTGCATTTCATCATATACCTTTTGTATTGTGTAATGCGCTGCCTATATTCCATAGATTTATAGTGTCCATTTTTAGTGATATGGTCGAGATACGATTGAGGTTTTTATGGGTGATTTCTCTGTGATTGGTGATCCATTCAATTCAAACTTGGATCATCTTGATCAATTTATACAGTAGTGTGAAGAAACAAACCTAGTGCATAACTAAGAGAATTTTCACTTTATGGTTATAGAGGGGATTTTTCTTAGTCATAATATTTCATCAAAAGGCATTGAGGCTGATAGAGAGAAGATCAAGGTTATAGCTGAGTTGTCCTACTAGTTTTTATGAAAGGCATTTAGAGTGTTTAGGGTCATGCAGGCTTATATAGAATATTCATCAAGCACTTCTCAAAGATTGCATAGCCCTTTTGCAATCTGGTTGAGAAAAAGGTCAAATTAATTTTGATGATGCATGCCTAGAAGCCTTTGGGTGTCTGAAGGAGAAGACGGTGACTTCATATATTATTATGGCTCTAGATTGGACTTGGCCTTTTGAGGTTATGTATGATACTAGTGGTTTGGATCTAGGATTTTTCCTAGGCCAATGACGTGAAAGGATTTTTTATCCTATATATTATTTTAGCAAGATACTTAACAAGAAAAATTACATCATTATAGAGCAGGAGCTTTTGGATATGGTATTTGATTTTGAGAAATTTAAATCTTATTTGCGGAGCACCAAGGTCATATTCCTTACTGATCACTCTGCATTGAGGTACCTTATATCAAAGAAGGATGCAAATCCCAGGTATGACAATTCGTCAAAATCTTTGATGGTCTGTAAAAGCTATTGTATACTTGGTCCAAAAAATTAGTAATAAAGATATCATGGTAGGGTTCATGAATCGTGAAAATATATCACGGATTGTGAAAACCATCCACCATAACTTTCCAAGGTAATTATTAAATCACCAATCATCTAAGTTCCATGAGTTATAGTCCAGTTTCAAGCTCGTGAAAAGGAACCGTGAGAACTTGGTCAGGGTCAAATAGTAAAATTATATTTTATTTTAACCTAACCCGACCTGCGACCCAAGTTCTAAATCCCCTTCACCCGATAACTTAACTAGTTTTTTACCCATATTAAAAGATACAAAATTTGAATATAATTAAATCAATCCTCCATTACTCCCTCAAAGCAATAGCTACATTTCTTCCATTATACCCATGATCCTGACTTCTATTTTCTCACTTTCATAACTGTCACCAAGTACTTATAATCACTGGGTAGCATTTCATTTTAGTGATTGCAACGTACAATTCACCAAATTTCATCCCCTTTGCTTGTTGATTTCTACTTATCATTCACTAGTAAGTTTGCTTGAGATTCTTACTCATAATATTGGAATTTGGAATTGCAACTGGTAATAAGCTTTATGTTTGGGTGTTTTTCAATTGGTGTTGTTATTTATCAAAATTATGAATGCATTCATGAATTGGTTATGCAGTTTCCTTGATATTCTATTGGGTTGAACTAAATTTATATGGGTGTAGTGTTGGTGGTTTTGTACTGGCTTAAAATAGGTTCAATTATTTGTTTCTTTATAGTAGATATAGATTAGGGTTTGTTCAATCGAGATGAATAATATGGAATTGCATGAACTAATGGAAATAACGTTGTGTGAGAAATTGGTTTTTGGGCTGTGCTAACTTATGTTCTTGTTTCTCCGGGTATATTTTTACCATTTGAGGTTGCAGCATTACGAACACATTACACATTGAGTGTTTTTTACCTATCAAACTCCAACACTATTTGATATTATTATGGGGAAGTCTGAGTAGCCTACAATTTTTTTTGTAATTGAGAGTGAAAAGGTGATAAAAATGGTTTAATCTTGATATAGGTGAAGTTTAAGTAGCCTATTAAATTATTTGTGATCCTACTATCAATTATTTGTTAAGTCTGGACTGTTACATGGGTGATTGAAGGATGGACCTTTGTTGATTCACTCTATGTTGAGACTAACTACTTGTATAGATCATAACCTTAAGCATTGAGTGAAGAAACCAAGTTTCATCCCTTGAAAATTTAATATTTCCTTATTATAGGTCTCACTGATGGTTCTATGAAATATGAAACCATTTGAGATTCATCAAGTAATCCGTGAAATCCTACCTCTCACTATAAAGTCAACTCGGTTTTTATGAAAGGGTGAATGACCCGTGAAACAGTTTAGCAGGCCGTCACCTCAACTATAAAAACTGGTTTGTCCCCAGTACAGTTCGGTCCAGTTTTAATTTACATTTTGGTCAATTTATTAGTGAATAGATATGACTAAAATGTTCTCCCATAGGTACCATGACTCTAAAAGAACCTACTAAGGTTCACGACAAGGGAGTTTAAGAGTACAAGGTGAGCAGAGTCAGTCATCTTCATTAGAGCACAGACTAGTAGATAAGCCAAACCCTGTGTCTAGTGGTTTTGAGGAGCATTATGATGTCAATCTTGAGAAGAACTCCCCTCAAATCACGAGGACTCGGTTCAAAGAATTAGAGGTTCCACAACCACCCCATGCCTAGTCTAATAAGGTCGGGGGACCTACAAGATCTTCTGGTGACACGTATAAAAGTGTCATACTTTGTGGATGAGATAGTTGAGGTTTTTAATGCTTCACAGAGCATTACAGAGAGTTGCAAGAAGGGCTCCTCTAAGGATGACCTCGACCATTTAGGTTTAGTCTGAGGAGTAGACACGTATTGAGCAGGGGAGACTAGATCTAAATCCTAAGAAAGTTGCACCCCAAAGACCTACACCATAGCGAGCTACTGATCAGCAGGTTGTAGTACCTAGAGCTACATGACTGCACATATTGATGCAGAGATTACAACATCTTGGAAGAGGCAAGATGTGATACCCAGTCATGATAATAGGGACCATGATACATTGAGGTGGAAAATCCCTAGAGTTAGGGAGAATTATGAGGTCGATTTAGCACCCGCACGGAGGAATCCACTGACTATGCCTATATTTGAGGAGGGCATGTTCATACTCCATACTAGAGACGGTAACCCTAGGTGCCGCACTTATTTGATAACTATAGTTTTTGTTGGGTGATCCAACCTGCAGTCTTTTATGCAACACTTATAGTTAGGGATTTCTATGCTACTTATTTGTTCACCCTCCTGAGCGAGCTACCAAAGATACTCCACTTTGGGATCAGGCTCGATTATCTTCAGTTATAGTTTGAGGCTTCCATATTGACATCTCTGAGAACACTATTATGGTATTCTTATATGGCCTATACTTTCAACTACCATTTTCTACTCTGGAGTATGATTATACTCTATTGAGGATCACAGATAAGAGTATTACTCTAAAGGAAAGGGCGAGGCAGTACGAGTGGATGGCCTCTATTATTACTGATTGAATACCTGTTTGGTTAATAGACGCAAAGAAGACTACCACTAAGGAATCTTAGAGTCTAGCAGCCAAGTTTTAGTAGGCTTTAGTATGCCTCTAATTGAGTCTGACATTTATGGACAACACTATCTCTCGACAAAGCTATTATGGTTTCTAGCTTCTTGTCCAGGTATAATCTTAACCTAACAAGGTACATCTGTAAAAAGATGAGAGAGCAATCCATCTATGTCACCAGATCTATTCCATTCCCATGATGATGTTTTCTATATTCCTCGATCACGATATCTTCATTAACCTATTCCTCAATCACGGCATCACCCTACTAGATTTGTAAATATTAATATGACATGGTATGATGCTAGCCCACTTGCTGGGGGTTTTGAAGCAGCACCTAGGGTAGCTTTTAGTTACATTGGATAAGTTATTTGGCCAAGGTCATACTAGACAACATCTACAGCTTGATGCTTCTACTACTTTGGATGAGATTGTTATAGTGCCTACTACTGTTACTTCTACTATTCCTACAGTCTCCTTAGCACACTATAGACACTTTCCCACCTACTATTGTCACGACATAATTTCTCAGATCATGATGGCACCTACAATACCACCAGTAGGAGAACCAACCCAGTAGTCCAAAGCCGAAGTAGAGGACTACTATATCAAATGCAGAAAGCACAACTTATAAACAGTGTATGATGAATAAAATAGAAGTATAAAGAATAAAAATGCCAAAAACTCAATATTAGTGTAATTCAAAACCACTAAGTACAGAACAACGAATAAAAAATCTAATACAACTGTATCTCTAAAAATACATGGAGATCAAAAGAAATGCTGAAGAGAAGTAGGAAAAGTTAGACGCCAAGCTCACCTTAAATCTTTAAAAGTCAATGGAGTCTGAAAGCTAAAAGCTAGCTAATCACATAAACATGCCTGGAATCAATGCAACAGTATATGTGAATAACAACAACAACAATCAGAAGTCAAAGAAAGGCAAGAGGAGAACATGGATGGTATACCGGTAACCTCAAGTAAGGGATGAATGAATGAGCAATAAAATAACACACAATATTCGATATAACATGAAATATCAATAACCAATAAGAACAGATAAGTAATAATAATAGTACTACAGTAATGTATATAAACGTTGTCCAGTTCCCCAGAAAGAAGCATAGCGTACACAGAAACACGCTCACCCGTATGCATCACCATACTACTAGGGCTACTTTAAAGAAAACAAGTGCAGAAAAGTAAATACAATCACATGAAGTAACTAGTCCTGTGTACGTTTCTCCTCCATACCCGTAGGTCCAGCAGGCAGAATCCATAGAAGGCTACCTTAAATATTCCCTGTATATCTCTCCTCCAACCTATACCCCCTATGTCACCGCAGTCCAAAGGAAAGGTTCATGGAGGTATATCACCATGTATGATCTCTAACATCATCATAACCTCACATCCCAAACCACAGAGCCTCAAGGGTCTCATAGTTTGGTATATTGTGCCTTATGTCAATAATATCATCAAGTCATACTGGAAAAGTCATGGAATTCCATGCCTGAGTGTAGTAGTATCACCAACATACTCAATGGAACAGGTAACATCAATGTCTCTATAACCAATCAATATAGTAGATATCAAAAAGATGTAGTCACTACCATAGGACGATGGACTTAAGTGACGGATTCAAGTGTCAGCGGTTGTACTCACTGTTGAATGGAGTTGGTCACAAGTCCCAGCATTAATTTATCAAATGATATGTCTCGGTGCTAGAGTGTAAAGTAATGGCTAAAACAAGTAAAAATAGTATTACCAGGTGCTCGATACAACATTGAGTCTAAAACAATTGAAAGGTTATTAATTATATTATTATTATTAGAATATTCCAAATTAACTTCTATCATTATCCATCATTATTATGAATCATCAATTTCTGGCCTTCTCGGCTCAATAATTGTGTAGTGATACTGGCCCAGCCCCAATGCACTCTCATCAGAGTCAAAGGCCCAACCTCTCGTATAGCGAATGCACAACATATCAGCAAGCATCTATATATAATCATGTAATAACAGTTACCTATGCCCTACATAGGTTTCGTTCGACAACTCCTAAGTCACAGACACCATATAAATCTGGATGCATACATATCAACGAGGAATGGATGAAGGAACGGTAAAAGGTTACTATAACAACCTAGTTGAACAACCCAAGGATGTTATTTAGTAAAATTATTAAAGCTACAAGCCCGGAGATAGCCCCAGGGATCCTACCTATTGTTTGATAATAAACACTGCAAGCTCACGAATATTACTCCCACTGACATCGAATGACCTTCAATTTCTCTAAAGCTTGCGTAAAAGTATTATATGTGTCAATATGAGTCTAACGGTATAATTTATGCTAAGTTTTAGATTGGGCCTAAAATTGGGTCTGCAGGGCTCGCTTGTCGGAATCGTAAATAAACTTTGTCATGAGGTTTTCAATGTTATTAGGAATTTATGCTCCAAAATGGGCATTATTCGAGTAAAGGAAGATCTTTGATCATCTTGGAAAAGATTGAGTATAGCAAGGGCTAAAGATTTAACTTGTATGAATTTGTACGTTGAATTCGGCAAAATAAATGTTACTGCGATGAATAATAACTTTAAGGAGCAAGGAATTACCTTATAACTTCAGATATAATTAAAGGAATCAAGAATTCATGACTAGGGCATTAATAAAGGAAATCTCTAATTTTAATAAAATTAAACTGATGAAATCACTTACTGAATGTGGGGATGTCGTACAAGATCTTCAAGAAACTTTTTTATGGATTTTGGGGAGTCTCCAAGACAATTCGTACCAAATTTAGAGAGAAAACAATGGAAAATTTGATGGAATAATAACCTAAAAATGGGTTGACACTGAAGAAATAAGGCTCAGGTATCAATTTATCGGCCACTTGTGCCGATAAATCGACATTCCCTTGGTGACTAGCAATTTTAGCAAGCACCAATTTATCAAACTGAATGCTGTGAATGGAAAGACACTGTGCAGGTACCGATTTATCAATAAATGGCTGACTTATTGGTAAAGTGTCTAATTTATCGATCATTGATAAATTGGTCTTTGTCTGTATCAAAAAATTAGAAAACTCAAGAATTTCAATTAGGGATTGAAAATGAAACAGTGTCCGAATTTGAAAACCAAATATATATTTTATGTTAAAAATATTTTGGATTCAACGTAAGCGATGAAATTGACATTGGAGATCGTTTGAGAGAAACTAATCCCCAACCAAGACAGCAAGAACTAGAAAATTTCTAACTTTCCACATAACAACTTAAATCTAGTACGAATACCTTAGGAAGCATACCAAGGGCCAAACTAGCCTAAATTCACCATTCTGGAGCTGATGGCAGTGTCAGAATTCTGATGTAACACTTTAAACACCAAAATACCACCCCCCAAGCTCCACTTTAGTCCTTAAACTCAACTAATATCCACAAATGAGCATAAGTTGCAAACAAAAACTCTGCAGCACAAACTTGAGGTCAATCTTAACTTTATTTGACATTCCAGAAACTATCAAAATTTAATTCTGAGCTCATTTTGAAGAAAAGTTGACTTTAGTCAATGAGTACTTAATTTAAGCTCTAAAATTGGCAATTTGAGATATTCTCAACTAAGCCACCGGGATCTGAACTACCGGTCCCAGCAAGTCATTAATGACTTGTGGTAGCTACTAAAATACTATAAAAATGTAATATATCATGTATTTCTCATAAATGACCATGTGGGTCATTACACTACTACTTCAGAACCTCTGACCACATCTACTACTGGTCCCATATTCTTTCTAGATTAGGGAATATCAGGTGATTATTTCACTTGAGCTTCTTCTGCAATATATGAGGAAAAAAGATTGGACTGAGAGGTGTTTAAGGTAATTAGGGGATTTACTGTAGCAAATGTTGAGTGAACTTGTGATGAAAGGATAGCTGCTTTTGTGAATCTATTGACTGCAGAGGTAGATTTGTTACACGGTCAGGTTGATTCATTAGAGATGGGGTGTTTCATCCCTTGAGAGATGTCCAGGTGCCCACTCTTAGACAGCTAATAGCTGACTTAACTAGAGTTTGGTCCAACTTAGACATTAAACAATCTCCTAGTACCCTTAGTTCAGGTGACTAATCCAGCACCACTGGAGGAGCCATTGATTGAGAAGTCGATGGATTTTTTTCCCTTTATCTGAGATAGGGAAAGAGGAGAAGAGATAAGGATGATGCTAATGGTATGAGTCCTTATACAAGAGAGAGGCATGATATGGAGTGGTCTCTAAAAGAGTCATACGTAACTGTGGTAGAGCATGAGGCACATATGAGGGCTAGGGTAGTTGGAGCCTCTGTATCAGGACACTCAGTCACAACTATAGACACTGATGTGCCACCTATTGGAAATGAGACTTCATGGAATACACCTGCACCCACATCATCTCAGACACTAGAGACTAGTGTATAGAGAACCATATGTATGTTCATTTTCCCTAGTTTTCTATTGATCTAATGTATTAAGGGCAATGTATTTTGTTTTTTAGAGGGTGTATCTGGTATTTGTTATCTTCACAAGGGTTTTTCTTGTTTTGTTTTGTTTTCAAGGGCGTTTATTTTAAGTTAAACCAGTATGTTTAGGATTCATTATCATTCTACTTTATTTAGTTAGGTAGTATGTAGAATAGGAAGACTTAGGGCAACCAAAAACCAAGGCACTTGTACATATCTATTTTGATTTAAAAATTGGTAACCCTCCAAAACTTTTTGGTCTATGCTTGAAGTCTTCAATATGTTGAACCTTGTATATCTTAGTCTGACATTGAATGTTTTAGCATGGTAACCATTATGTAACTAGGATGTAGCATTTAAAACTAGTGGTTGATAGCATAACTCTATGCCATGTGTGTGTGAGCTAAGTTACATTACTTAGTCTTACTTTGGGTGTACAAGCTTGAACTTGCCTGGTTGATCTTACTGATGTTGTAGGATGGTTGGCTAGGAAAGGATCATAGGTTGTCTTTTATATATAGTCCACCCAGAGATAAAATGACCTACCAAATGCTAAATTTATAATTTTGAGACTGATATTATACCTTTTCTTTTGTTTAACCTAAAAACCTTCCCATTTAGTTTTGACTTTTCCTTGTATCCCATGTTCCTCTTGGAAACTAGGCCTCAATTCAGGCTAAAACCCTAAGTTGAGGCTGACAGTATAGGGTTGAGAAAGAATAGATTTGGGTAAAAAATTACATCTTTAGATTAAAAAAAAGGTAATCGGGTATCGTGTGAGCTGAAAAATAAAGAAAACCAAAGAAACAAAAGATAAAGAGATCTAAGAAGCTAGTGAAAAAATAAAAAAATACAGAAAAATCACACCCGAAAGTCTGAAATATAAAAGGGAAAGAAAAGGGAGGCTAATTGGTAAATTAGAGTTAGTGTAGTTCCAAGGAAGCTTAAGTCATTATTTTTAAATGTGTTATACCAGCCCTCAAGACTACATTACAAGCCAATAAAAAGTCATATATTGATCTTATGCTAATCATCTGAAAGCAAAGGTATAGAAAATAAGGGCAAGCCTATGGTCTGTTTACATGCATTATTTGACTTCTCTATGAGAGTTAGCGTAATTTGTTCAGTCCTGATTTCTATTTATGTAGTGTGTGGGAATTCTTTGAGGTGAGGGCACTAGTGTTTTATTACTTGAATATTGGTTGCTCAAATTGTGAAATATTGGTTTTAGAATGATTGTCTGCTGATAATGTAATGTCATTCCTTTATCCTTGGTCGTTAGCTTCATAGGATGAATAAATGGACCTAATTTTTTGAGATAAAATGAGATTGGTATCTTGAGTTTAGACTGTTGTTGAGTGCCAATGGTATGTATACTTTTCATGAGGCGTAATCTTAATGTTACCTAAGCATCGTATTATAGTTGAATTTTGTATTTTTTTTAGGACAATCAAAGGTTCTAATCTAAAATATTGATGTGCCAGTAATTTATGGCACTTTTGATGCTTAAAACATTGGATTCTTAGTTGTTCTTAAGTATGTTTTAGTAGATATAATAGTTTTTTTGTTTAAAACATTAGGAAAATAGGTCATTAAGGTCACTTGATGATTTTGTGTTGAAATAGACAAGTCTAGGAACTGTCATGTTTCTAGGGGCTAAGTTACTGACCATGGAATCACTTCATGGACCATAACATAAACTGTAAGAATCTGGCACATGTATTGGCCAAGTTCAAGTGGTCTTGTTACAGTTCCCAATAAACTTTGTCAACTCATGGAAAGAGGTGTAAGAAGAAGACTGGATGATATGGAATTTTTAGAAAACAGGCTTGACAGATCGTATCATGGATCGTCATCCAGTATGATGGTCTGTAACATGTCCCATGGAACTTCAGAATCATTTTGCATATGATGGATTTGGCATAGTTTCTATTTGACGACTCATGAACCTCCACCAGCCTAGTTTTCCTATTTAATTTAGGATAGATTTTTGTTAGTTCTATAATTACTCAATTTAGTTTTTGTGTTTAGGGTTTGACTTTTGGACAGCCTTCTGGGTATTTTAAGAGTAATTTAAGATACTTTAAATTTTTTTCTTGAATACTCTTGATTTAATACAAAATTTTATTCCACTCATCTTTATCATTCATCCAATTATCTACTTTGTGATTGTAAGTTTTAGTATTCTGAATTTAATGAAAATCCTTAATATTATTTCTATAATCAAGAGTGGCTAAAACTCCAACAGCTAGGGTTATAGGAACCATGATGAATTAATAACCTAGGGTTAAGTACTTAGTAATTCTAAATCAGTGTGCATGCATGTATTAAAATTTTCTTCGGATTGATTGCTTTTTAAAGAGTGCATGCATTAAAACTCGCCTTAAGGATCACCTGATTAGGAGAGAGGTAGAAATAGGAAAAGAAAATAATCAAAAGATACTTGGAGCTATTTACCTTTATTTTAGGACTTAATTCATAATAAGGATAGTCTATCTGGTATCTAAGGCTAGGGTTAGTATGGAAAACACTCAGATACTGAGAGGTGATGAGTGATATACACTTAAGAAGATCAAAAGGAATTTAGGTGTAACAAAATGGTCAGATTTTACATGCTAAGCACTAGAATATGTTACTAGTAAAAATTACGTTGGAAGTTATGAAATCATGGTGATCGCAACCCTAGTGTCTTAAAAACCATTGTTAACTCATTAAATCATAATCAACGTTACTAAACATTGCTTATCTACTTTTTAATTCCCCTCTCGGAAGTAGCAATCTAAGTTGACTTAACTTCTAATACACGTATTCTCTGTCATATTCCCTATGGGATCGACCCCAACCTTTGTTGGGTTCTATATTTGTCAGCGACCACTTTATACTTCTTAATTGAGGTGTAAGTTTGGGTGCATCATGAGGCAATCCTAGATGTGCTAGGTTCCTTGTAAGAAGAACAAGGTTGATGTAATAATCCATTTTGGTTTCCAGCACAATACTTGTGCTGATGTCTATATCTATATCTATATATTGATATAGATATAGATATAAATATAAATATAGATATAGACATGTTGCTACCCCCTACCCCCAAAAAAGAAATCCTCGAAAAGATAAATCAAGGCATTTGTTGATGTGTATTCTACAGATGCTATGCCACTACTACCCGAGCATTTGATAGAGTATAGCAGCTTCATTGTTTTCTTTTATAATCAATACAAAGCAACTCTCTTTCATAAAAATAAAATCAATACAAAGCAATTGTCTTTCATAAAAATAAAGTTGCTTGACACACTCAAGGTTAAGTGATTTAAATAAGTGAAATGTACATTAATGAACCATACTTAAGAGATAGTTGTGTGTGTTCAAATACATATCATGCATCCATGATAAACATCCGGTGTGGGAAAGTATTTACCCAAACTCGGGATCCCACCAGTACATAGTACAACTCAGCAGACTCTTCCTTGAGTACCAAAAAAGTAACATACAGATGGATATACACACATTTGTATCGTGATGCACAAATTTCCTGAAAAATTAGGTGCTACTGGAATGTACTCAAACACAACGGAAACCCTGTGAATTTTCCTTTCTTCAAACTTCTACGGTACTAACCAAAAGTCCAATATAAGTCTTTTAATGATAGAAGGAAGAAGAGATCTCCTCAGTATGTTCCAGCAATCACTACAAAGAAAGCTTAAGAGATATGGCCAATCACCACCCTTTGTGCTAGTATAGAAAGAAAATGATGCTTAGTCAGTATTCATTAGAAATCTTCTTATTTTAACATTTATTTAACTGTTTTCATTATAATTGACATGTTTTCTTCACTATCATATCTATTTTAATTCTTTGATTGTTTGCACTTGAGCCGAGGGTCTTTCAAAAATAGCCTCTCTACCTTCACGAGGCAAGGATAAGGTCTGCACACGTTCTACCTTCCCAAACCCCCACTTGTTGATTACACTGGTGTGTTGTTGTTGTATACCATATTGACAGGAATAACCCCAGCTCATCATACAGCAGAAAAGTTAAAGACTGTAATGGTCATTACCAATCTCATAAAAGTGACCAAGTTCTTTTTAATTTTCTGATTGAAAGTGAAAATGAATCTTACACTTCTTTAACAGCTACAGAGAGTATAGTCACATTCAAAGCAAGGATAGGGTGATCCATATCAATTCCATGGTGCTGTCTGCTAAGATGTTGCTCATGCATGTGCAGAGAAATCTGACTGATTAACAACTTCAGGCGCAGCAGACAACAATCCCTGTAAGAAACGTCTCAAAAATTTTAGAACAATAAAGAACGTACACCGGAGTAATATCGCCATGCACCAACATTTCAAGACCTCTCACAAGGAGTTAAGGCAAGGATCTCCAAGGTTTGCAAGCTTTATTCATGACAAGAGATGCCACGGAAGCCTTGGAAGATGCTGAACTGATGGTGTTCAATGTGTAGGAAATACAAAGCGTGGAAAGAGCTCAAGGAAGCCCAATCCGCAATTTCATCACCAAACTACTCGGCTAGGCCCCAAATCTGCCTAGCCATCGCCAAAAGTGCAGCCATGTTGTTGAGTTTCTGTCATTCTGGGCGATGCCCCTGTCAATTTCGCGACTAGCATTCCTGTTCCGTAATGCAATGTGCAAAATTGGCGATGCGGGGTGTCAATTCCGCAATCCAGTGCGGCCCAAGTTCAACTTGGAAGAAGCTCCGAGTATAAATAGTTTACTTAGTTTATTTTGAAACTTAGACTTGGTTGATTGTTGAATTTTGAATATTGAATATTATAATAGTTCAATAGGCATCAAACTTATTAGATTTGAGTGTAACTAAGGTGGGTGCATCCGTAGGAACATTACGTAATCGAAGGTGGGTGCATCCTTCGACTACGATTTGAGTGTCGAACCGTTGGTGGGTGAATCCTTCGGTTACACTTAGGTAGTGGGGTGGGTGTATCCTCATACATCGAGCGATTAGGGTAGCATACCTTGATTGTTTGAATACTATCTATCTTAATTTCTATCTTAGTTTTCCCATTTGTGGTTCCAATTGTTCTTAGATTTAATCTCAATTTCAAATTCCATCAATTTTCTCTTGTTCGTTCAAATTCTATTCCACTTGTGTTGTATTGATTTGTCCGCTAATTAATATTACACCATAGACTCCTAGATATATTGATTACCAGTTACAGATACATACCAGCAGAACATCTAAAGCATGCCATCCAATACCTCCAGCCATAGCCAATAGCAGACTAGAAATTCCAAGATCTCCAAGAGTCTAATTTACCATGTCCTGTTCATACAAAAAGCAAGGTCAGCAAAAGCAGAAGCATGATTTGATCAGATAACATAGTGGTTTTAGTAAGTAATCTAGTAAGAATCCAACTATTGTTACCAAAGTTAAAATAACTCAATAAGCCAAAACTGAGAAATAGATATAGAAGAAATACACAAGAAGCGGATTAAGGAATACAGAGAATCAACAGGGTAGATGAAAAAGGGAATCTGAACAGTAGATATGCATAAAATGGTTACAATGACTGTCTTTAACTCACGCAAGATCCACTATGCAACATAAGAAGTCTGTGCATCAATTATAAATCCATCCTTCCGACTTACATGATATTCTTTCTACTTTGGAAGGACTCAAACTAGTTGAGTCAATTTTACTAATAACTACTATTATAGTATACAACTTTAAAAACTTCCAAAAATTCAAATTTATTAACTATCAATACAAACTTTGATACGATGATTTCTCTATCAAACTAATTTACAAACCATCACTTTGATATTTTTTTCTACTATTAAAATAATATTCAGTCAAATTAATATCTTAAACTTTGCACCGGATCAAATATGTATCAAACAAAAACTAAATGCTTCTAGGGAAGCTTCTTCCTTCACTAAGTTGTAAAGTTCAAGGGGTGACAGTAATAAGATTCGAACTCATTGATAAATATAGAAGATATGCTATAAGATTCATATCTTTTCAACTCTATTACATTATCCTACATTGGTTACATTTTTAACTTTTATCAAATCATCCATAGGAACAAGCCCTGTCCTCAGATGACTAGATCTAATTAGGTTGGCAGCTATTACATTACGCAGACCAATCACACAAGTAAATGCTAGCACAAACTTAAAAAGTAAAACCATATAGACCAAGTGATGTAAGATCAAAGAGAGTGAAATGTAGATACAAATCAAGAGTGACCATAAGGTGTTCTTTGTCATTGGGAACCCTTGCAGCTTTGAATGACAGCAATGCCACGCCACTCAGAAACTTCAAAGACCATAACTGAACATTAGAAGATAATGTTTACAAAGCTGATTCAACATCACTCTGACCTCTAGTGCAAAAGCAGATGCAAGTGGTAGGTAGCAGGTCCATCCAAACCCACCATTACATTCAACTCCACGTCTATATGCACTGTTAAAATTTTGCTCCAAATATGCATTGATATGAACTGCTTTATACAACTTGATCTCTCTATCTATAGAAATAAGAAAAGAAAGGTGGAGCAGTCTGCCCTGATGCATGCATGAGTGGCCAATACAATGGCTGCTCAGACTTGTGACCTATATGTCACACGGACACAACTTCACTGTTGATCTATCTATCTATGGGAAGCCCAACGCACTCAAGATCCCACTATGTGTAGGTCTGGGAAAGGATCAAACCTCAAGAATCTATTATCCACAACCTTACCATTTCTGCCGTGAGGTTGTTTCTAAGGCTTTGAACCCATGACCTATAACAATAACTTTACCTGTATCTTTTTCAATTATATAAACCCACACTCAGATTATTATTTTTAGCTGGTGACTATAAATCCTGGATTACCTCTATGGTCAAATATTTCAAGAGATAGCAGAAGAGCAATAGTGTAGTTCATTTTATAGATTACAAGCTAGGTAACAAAAAGAAATGACTAGATAGGTACCACATAGGAGATAGCATGGGCGGCATCAGCAATAATAGCGGTGCTTCCACATACATAACCTGCGACAACTTAAGGCCAATATCAGAACAAGTCCAAGCCGGAAAATCCTCTCTCCGTTTTTACCGGAGGGTAAGTCGTGATGAGAATGTGAATAGCCCGTATTCCATCTCTTCTCACAACAGATGTAGTTGATGAATCGCCATCATAGAGTTGGAAATTGGGAGACAAATATAAACAAGTGAAATCTCGTAATTGTGCCTATTGATAGTTGTTGATGATAGTGAGTAGTTTTTTCGTATTCGATTAAGATTGCTTGTGCTGCTACCATGTTGCTGGATGATGAAATTGAAGTTGTTGGTTTCCCCATTTTTGCCCCTTGAAAAATTAGTGAGCTCAGAGAATCAGATACTTCCGCCACTTAGTCTAACAGCTTGTTTAGATCGGTACTCTCAGTTATTTGTGATTAAAACTTACATTTTATTATTAAATCTGTTACTAGTTAATTCATTTTATATTTACTTTTGTTAAATAATTTTAGTTTATCATTTATCTTAATTCTCTTGTAAGTTATGTGAAATTATATAATGGTGAAGAATAATATAGTCTATTCAAATATTATATTTATTAAAAATAAAAAAAAAGACAATCCTTTAAAAAAAAAATCCAACTACAAAAATCTATTATATAAGTCTTACCTTATGTTTATGTCAGACATTGTTTTATCATTTACCTACTTTTCTTATAGGTTTTGTGAAGTTATATAACTAATTTATTTAAATAATATATTATAATGCATTATGAAATAACATAACAACCAACCAAACGGAGTGTAAGTGGTGGTTGCTCCACTGCTCATTATTCTATGGCTCTACTCCTTAGCGCTTAGATTATGATGGGTCAACAAAAAAAAAATTTTAAAATTTGTGGGTTGAGTCAACAAAAGATAAAAAGGGATAGCTCTCGAGGAGTTAAAAGAAAATATATATGCTGTAATAAGTTTTTAAAAATTGGATTTGAGTTAACAAATGAGCCAAAAGACAGCTCTTAGGAGGAGGTAAAATGAAAACTAGAAGTTTTTGAAACGTGAAGTCTCATTTAGACAATGAAATCCATCTTCTTTATTCAAAAATTGTCACATAAATTGTATATACAGAGGGAATAATAATACTAGTGCAATAATAATTATTTTTAATTTCTTAGGCCCGATACGTAGCATTTCAAGTAGGGTGTCGATCAAGACAAAGTTGGGCCTTTGGCAAGGATAAATTTCTCTCTTTCCGCCGAAGATTCTTGGCATGATCAAAAGTGAACTGAATTCCTATTTTCTATTCTGACAAGTATCAAACTATCAATTGGGAAAGAGAATAAAGTGCTGTAACATTCTGACATCACACAAGTTTAGACCATCTCACGTTGCAAATGCACACTCTCCCTGAGAACGTTCTACTCTAGTGTAAACACTAATGAATCTCTTGTCAAAAGAATCACATGGCCAGCCGTTCAAAGTTTATCATCTCTTATCACCCCACCTCCTATTCCCACCATCGTCAGGACCGCGATAACCAGAAAAATGACCAGGATTACGCGATGTAGACCAATCCGGTCTGTAGTTGTCTCTCATATTCATCTTAGGTTCTGGGTAATTCCATCTTGCTGCGTGCTCCTGACGCCTAACAGGACTATTATCAGGACTCCACGATTCAAATCCGGCTGCCTCCATATAGTTGTTTCCTCTCCATGCAGCCTGTTGTAATCCAGGTTCTACATACCCGGCAACATGTGCATTATAATGGTTAGAAATGGATTTTTCTTGAGAACCTCGATTTAAAGCAGATCCCCGCATAGTTCTCCACGTATGTTCAGGTGCATATCCAGGTTGGGACTGTATTTGTAGTTGCGGCCTCCGTGATATCATTTGAGGCGAATGTAGGCTTATAGTTCTTTGTTGTACATTAGCTGTAGGCATCGGCGAAGATCTAATGTTACCATATGTTTCACCCTGGATTCTTGCGGCTGCTGCTGCAGTTGCATTGTGTAGATTGTATTCAGTCGATCCAAAGGGAGAATAATCAATTCTATTTACTGCTGGTTCTGAGGCAGATAATTGTGAATGCATAGGATTTGCAAGGATAGTCGCGTTTATAGTAGGATTTAGTGGAGATTGTCGATGATCATTTCCGTAAGACCCTGCAGCTGCTTGAAGCAGTGCCAACTGTTGGGCCAATTGTGGCGCCAGGGGCATCTGCTGATGCACCAAACTGCTAGCTTGAACCATTTCCTGTGAATGGACCAACGCGGCTAGTTGGGTTACACCATTTGCTTCTGGGATCGGCATTGAACTTCTCTGTGAGAACGGGTTTTTAGCAAAGTTCTGCAGCGTCAATCCACTCTGCACCAAAAAAAGAAAAAAATTAAGAGACCGTTTCAAAAAAGAACTAAGATGCCGAGAAGAGGAGTATAGCACAACATTAACCCATGATATTGAGTATTTCTTTTTCATGAATATGTGAAACATTCTTGTTTGTATTAAGGGGACCTCAAACTACAGCGGAGATTCTCTAAGTACAGTGCTAACCAGAAACATGTACATTTACCAACGTGATTCAGAGTGCATGCTTCGTTTTCTTTATGATTGTTTTTGTTTAATTTGTTTTTGTTCATCATTCTATTAATTTCTTAAAAACCTACCACGAAAATATAAAATGGTCTTGAAAAAGTAAACGAGAAAAAGAAAATAATTCAACGTGAAAAAAAAAAAGGAGAAAAGAGAGACAACTGAGGAAAAAAAAGCCCCACGCAAATTCCATATTACTTAAAAGCTGTACAAAATGTGACTAAATAACGCACCGTTCCAGGATCACTGGACGGAGTGGGGGATGGAAGAGAAACTTCAACTTTCTTCTCAGCTTCTCTGCCTAAATCTGTTTGACTGCTCAGTAGTGAATTCATCCCATTTGCTTTGATCAAATCAAGCAACCTTACAGTCTGCTCACTGGACAAGTTTCCAGCTTGGCCAGACGTCAAAGCATAAACCAACTCTGGATGTTTTAGCAATATAGCAAGCAACTCTACATCTGGTACTGCAGTAGTTGCAATGCCATTTGACATAGCGGCTAATGCAGCTCTAGTTTCTCTGTCATCCAGCTGCACAATGGCTGTTTCAGGACCTTCCACATCTGGTAATTGCTCAACCGGGATTTCTGTGGTTAATGTGTCATCAGGATCCATTTCACGGTCCCAAGGCTCCTTGGGGTTTAATGGAATTTCCTGGTCTGTCCTGTAAATGGTTTCCCTCTCTCGATGGATTCTGTTATTCTGAATGTCAACTTCTTTACTCTCACCCCCAGCACAGACCTTCCATGTATCGCTGAGCTGCACCTCTGCATCAAACAGAAAAGGTTGGAAAAAGATATAAATTAGCCCATTAACAGACAAGAAATCCAACTTTTGCATTGGTACATTATCTCTGAAACAAGATACTAGCAACTGTTCGCAATTCAACTTTGTTAAACCAGAGGCAACATTACCACTTAGAAATGTTGTTTATAAAAGTTTTAACCAGTTTCAGACACAGACAAACTGAAAAGTACCATAAACTGGCTATCAGAATCAGAGCTATTTTTTATCCTCAACACGAAGAGGATGAATCTATTGCTTTTCCATCCTGGATTTTCTACATGTGAACTGGAAGGACCAAAATTATATGGAGCATCAATGTTGAATAATGGAGTCTATTTTATACCCCTACCTTTGTCTCCACCAAAAGAATGAAATAAAATAATCATGCGACAACTCAACATTAAAAGGACAACCGTGTCAGTACCACCATTAGCATTTAAAACACTAACTTGTATTTCCCTGTCCACACATTTGGAGCTCAACAAGAAACAACCAATCCAACATCAAACTACAATCGACCAACTTATTTTTAACTTTGTTTTAGCTTCAAATTCGGAGTTAGCTTCTTGGAATCATGTGCATGGAAAAAGCTTGCGGAATGTTGGTATTGATGCCTACACACGCAGAAGACGGATCGCATTTGGCCTTCAGAAACGTGCATCTACAAGCAGCATTACGTGTTGCTTTTGTTGATGAGTTTATTTACACCTTCTCTTTGCTACAATGTGTTGATGTTGTTAGTGGAGTGCGCTCAGGGAGTTACTGACACTGCAAATATTCTATCTTATCAATTTATGCTTTTTTTAGCCATAAGAAAGATCTTATAATCTGCGGCAACCATTGTTTCCTCTTGTTTAGTCTGATGAATGCCACCCTGGTGGGGGGCATTCTCTGCAGTTCAATTTTAAGAGACCGCCCAACCTCCCTCTGCTGGCCAATAATATGATCTTTTGATACCTAACCAGTAAATAAAAAGATAAGAATCATCTCAGTGAATCAACTTAACATTTTCATCATCCCAAAATCTTCACTTGTGCTGACTGCAATTGGTTGGGGGTGGGGTTGAGGAAGGCTTCAATAGCAAAAGCTGATGAAAATGAACAGTCAATTGATGACAGTTAGGCAGCTATAGGAAGAGCAGGCAAGTTGCCAACTTCTTGTTCACGCCTTTAAAGAAGACATTTTCTTTCCTAAGGCACGCTTTTGTACAGAGAAAAATGTTCTATGTCAGATCATCTTTTAGCTCAATCTCCAATGTTTGGTGGGCATAAAAATAGTTTGACATGGTAATGTACAAATGCTATTAGGGGACTGTTTGATAGGATATATAAAGATAGAGCTAAATATGGTGTATTAGCAATACTGACATCAGTAGCGCAAAAGTTAATTATGTTAGAGATTAGTTATGCTGGCATTGTTTCTTATCTATTGTTTGGTTTGATCTGATTTGGTGTATCAAAATAACATGCATTACATAATTTTAAAAAAAAGTAATATATATATATATATATATATATATATATTCAAAAAAATATCCTTCG
>JBDJHY010000116.1:14931942-14948847 GCA_039654485.1 Withania somnifera | reverse complement strand
AGGAACTCATCTTGTGTAGAACAAGATGGCCCCTCCTCTGTGCAGGTTGGATCCACGGTGTTTAAGGGAACTGGCTCTGTTTGTGAACTAGGATCAGAACTCAATGGGATCGGACAAGGGCCTTCAATAGATACATTGGATATGCTAGGCTTCTCTCTAGACAACCTCAGGAACTTCCTGACTCTTGTGCGCTGAGCTGTAAAGAAGTCCCGAACCTGCAAATGCAAAGATGGTATCGAAACAAACAACCTAAAGTTGTCAGAGAAGATGAAATCTAAGAATGCGCAGATCTAATATCACCGTCCAGCTTAAATTGCACCAGCGAAAGTTGCTGAATGTCTATGCAGACGAGATTAAGGAATATGTCATGCCCAAAGCGGCAAAAAAAAATGAAGAAGAAAAGGTAAAGCATATTGAAGGATCTACCATCATACACAAAAAGAAAGCAATACTCTGCTCCTAATATCCAAAATAGCAGAACAGCAAAACTGAAATGAAGAAAGCTGGTACAACCAGCATGCAAACGCCACCAATATATGCTCCTTTCATAGTTTTAATAGGGTGACATTCCACGGAAAAAGATAAAATCTTCTGAACAAACATGATTCATGAGGATAGGAAGTATTGCACACCATTGCATGAAACGAATGTGAGGTACTGAGATTTACAAGTCAAACCATTGTGCTAATTTATCGATGATCCTAACTCAATTTCTAGACGAGGAATCCAAATACATATGAAATAATCAACATTCACTAATGTAGAAAATTTTTAAACAAAATTCCAGCTAGGACGAATGGAGAAAGGATTACTAAAAACTAAAAGGAACATACCTGTGTGACGGTGACACCAAAAAGAGCACTAATTTCACGGGTTTCCTTCTTGTTGATTGCGTCTTTGGCAGAAAAAATAGATTGCATATACTTGATCGTCTTAGGGTTTAGGAGATCCCGGGGCCTTTTGCCTGCAACAGAAGATGTTAAACTAACAGAATACAAATGGAATCAGACTAGTTCGGACAAAATTTAAGAAGTCACCAGCATCATTTACGCTAATAACCAAAAAGACGCATTGCATATAATTTGGATCAAAGCATCACCTTGTAAAAAACTGACAGTAGTCCCCTTAAACATCAAGACAAGTAATTTTGCTACATAAAGCAATGTTGTACTCGGCAACAAGAAAAAAATAAACTACTACTAAAGCAACTAAAATAAAAAACAAATTGATATATAAAAAGCAGATAAACTTTTAAAAATGATAAGCAAAAAGCAAATAAAACAAAATAAAGTGAAAGAACCATCCAACAAAAGAAAACATGATTCATGTAGCATAATCAGTACGCAAAAAATAATATCGAGTACAAATGAACATGTCAGTATGACCTACTGTCTTTCCATTCTCAGAAGGGATCCAAGTCGACTAAATTTATTACTCGACTACAAAAGCACCATAATTTTAATTTAGGCCACAGAGACTTACCAATTTTTATTGAAAGAGCTCCAGCAGCCTGCACAACATAAGACAAATGAATGAGCCATCAGCAGAAAGAAGTTTGCAAATCACCCAATGGAATGAGATGAGGTTTGATAACTGTAGCCTCTCTATGTACAAATCTAAGAAAAGAAAATTAACTCAGCAGAGGAATCTCATTTTTGTGAATCAACTTGTAAATCATGTATTATGGTAGTATTTACGATCAAATATACTGGAGAAATTGATCAGAAATTTTCTAGGGAAGGAAGGGAAATTTGGTAGAGAGGAAGACGAGATAGTAAGGAATCAGGAGATAGAGGTGCAGGCTCATTATTCCCGAGTTTCGAAGGTTGTGGTTGGTCCTAAGACTTGGATCCAGACGGATTTCTCTATATCAAAAGAGAAAAAGAGATTATACACCTTCAATACAGCAATTTTAAGAAGATGATTACGGAAATACGCTCAAGAGGAGAATGCTTCATTGGAAGATATTATATCTACTAACTACACATTTCGTAAACACATAAATTGCTTCTAAGCTTAGTGCTTATAAGGCAAATTCAGCATAAGTCACAAGTTGGTCACCCCCGACTTATCGCTTTTTGGCATAAAAACACTTCCATATTAGTTTATTAGTAAAACTCTTTAAATTTTCAAAATACTCCTCCCAAAATAAAAGGAGTTTGCAAGATTGGGAACTAGAGGAGATATTTGATGTTAACAGAATTTTAGAAGGTCGCACAGTCAACCCCCAGCCAGTGATAGGCTAAGATGGGATAGTTCAAGTAAGGGGTCTTACTCAGTCAAGGCAGGCTATAGCAAATTTTGTGCTCAAAATGAAGTTACTGAACACTGGCCTTGGAAGCTGATTTGGAGAACTAAACTCCCCAATAAAAACAAAGCTCAGAAACAATCAACCACTTGCTTTTGCATTGCTCAGTTGCTTCTGACCTGTGGAATGTTCTTATCAATACTTTGGGTTAGTTGGGTAGTACCACAAAATGTGAAGGAAACTATGGAAAGCTGGAATCTTTGGTTAGTTGACAGAACCATCAGGAGGTTCTGGCAGATGATACCAGCATGCATCCTTTGAGTATCTGGATAGAAAGAAATTGTAGATGTTTTGACAGGATTTCACCTCCTAGCTCTTCTTTGAAGTTTAAGTGTTTGATGTTTCGTTTCAGCTGGAGCAATTAAACCCCCGTAAATAATGTTATTCCTCTTGTTAGATTTCATTAGCTCTCTGTCTTTGGCTTGAACAGCCAGACTTTTTGCTCTTTTAGGGAAATGGCTCAATGCTCTATCGGTAGGTTTTGTATCTAGGACCTTTCCCTAATTTATTGAACTACTTTCAGCATCTTCTTGAAAGCAATTACTTCATTAAAACAAAATAGGACTCTTAACTCCCCTCCATTATATTTCTGTTGTTTGTCCTTCTCCTTGTATGCATACTTTTTAAGATATAATTTTTGAAAATAACTTCAAGGATATATTAATAATTTTAATGGAAAATTCGTTTACCAACACTTTTAACCAAACATTTCAACTCTTATTATCACTTTTAGCATTTCTACATGAGCTCATACCTACTCTTTTAAGGAGAAGAAAGATTATAATACATAAATACTTATTTATAAAATCAATTTCAGTACTTAATGCTTAGCAGCTACTTTTCAATTCGTTAACCCATTCAAGCTCTAAATTTTTTATAACAATGGTATCCAGGGCACCTGCACTTTGGAGCACCTTGACTATTACACCGAGTAATTGCTACCTCCCACCAACACAGGAACCGAATAACTCTATACAGGTATCGGGTAATTTCATATCCATTAAATATGGAATAGCACACGTTGGATGATTTTCTAGTGAGGGAGAGAGTTGCAAGATGTATTGGCTCTAGGATGAATGACGGCTCTAGCATTAGGTTTTGAAAGGCTATATAGTCTGAACTCTGAAGGGAAAGCTATAGAGAATGTATATATACATGTAAATGGATTAGTAAAGAGAAAGACACTTCAGTCACTGATTACTTGAACAAGACCTTTAGGGTTAAGAGTATAAGTTTTAGGAGCGCCATTAAAGATAGGGAATAGAATGCAGTCGAGGAGTCTTTATTAAAAAATTGAACTGGAAATTTGAGGAGGGCATATAATGATACATGGAAGGGGGAGATAAAATGAAATGAAGGAGGCAGAAACAAGGTCTTTATAGTTAAAAACTTTTATTTGGACCTTTAGGAGGGGAAATGGGTGGGGTGTGTCGAAAACATTAAGACCACTAAGTGATGGGAAGAAAGTAGCTTGTTATACTTGTAAGTTAGTGCTGCACATGTCAAAGGAACTGGATAAGATACTAACAGCTTATTGATGCATGCAGGTTGGCTTAACAACTGTGAAATCTTGTATTCTCATTAACCAAGGACACCTAAGAAAGTAATCATGTGATAGAAATTAGATATGCTTGGAAATAAAAGAGAGCAAGCATGGAAGACAGTACTTGTTTTGAAGCATATGGGAAGAACGAATTAAGAGAGTATCCATCAAAGTAAGAATGACAGAGAAAGTCTTTACAAAGATTAGATTAAAGTTTAACCTGTTCATTCGGTAAGGGAGAAAATAACAAGTTGTATAAACTATAAACGATTGGTTAAACTTGTAAATGACTTTGGATGAGTACGAGAAACCATAAAAATATCCTGTATTTTCTCTTTTTCTTTACATCATTTAGGTGTTTTTAATGAAATTAATGGTAGGATCAACCGAGATGCTTTGTTCACAATGTGAAACGTAAGACAACATTCCTCTTTGATCATTTAACCTTTTCAATTCAGAGTTATTCATCACATTATACATCTTTCTGATTTCTTGTAAGGTAACATTATCATCAAATTCTCTCTCTTCTTACTAATATACGGGCTAAGAAGGCAACTATTCCACAGCCTCCCTACATTTCAAAATTTAATACAAGGCAACAGTCAAGCTAGTCAACAATGTATAGGTGCATAAACATTGCCAGGAGCTGAAGGAGACACTAGTATGGGGAAAAATGTAACAGCCTCCCGGGGCAGGCTTTGATCTCGTGATAGAAGCATAGTGCATGATGTGTGGATTAGGGCATGTCACTAACTCTGGCATAGACAAAGCCAGAAATATACGTGCAGCAGATAAAGGTGCGGGTCATTTGTATACCAAGTTTCAAACCTTGTGCCACTGGTCCTTGGGATTTCACGATTATTCAAAAAAAAAAAGAATGTTCTACAAGAAAGATGGTTCACTATAAATCATTGTACCCCGTGTTCCATTTTGTAAATACTATATATGATTTACAAGAATTATATGGGATATGAGATAAGTGTTTCTGGTGATAACTTTGAGCAATAAAAGTTGAAAACAAGCACCCAAGGGTGTGGCCTAGAGGTCAAATGAAGTGAGTTGATAACCTGAGGCCTCAGGTTCAAATTCCAGCAGTGACAAAATATACTAGGTGATACTTACCATCTATCCTGGCCTTGGTGGACATAGTTACCTATATATGATACTAGAAGGAGGTTGCAGGTATTCCGAGGATCTAGTCGTGGTACGCAAAAGTTGGCTCGAACACCACGATTATTAAAAAAAAGGTTAAAAACAGTGTCTAAGTACTGATTGGAATTTATACTGGAAAATGACTTCTGCCTATAGTGACGGAAGTTATATTTTCCCTTTTGATATAATATATTTTGCTTAGAGAAAGCATTTCCACAAAGGTAACAAAACACTAAAAGACAATTTTATTAAGGAAAACATTTTTTTTGTGAAATAAATTCAGCCTTACAAAATATAACCAAGATCTTAAATTTTCTGAATGCAAATGTATTGCAAAGGTTAGCTATTGTTTTTTCATCCTTCTTGGATAAACAGAAACTATAAGACATGCTAGTCCTCAACATAAGAAGATGGATACACACTGCTACAGAGTCAAATTTATAGGCAAAATAGAGGGCACAAAAACACATTGTCTCTGTAAAACTAGGTATTTTATGTAAATATTTTTTAACATTGATATAATATTATCTGGTGGCACCCCTGCAACAAGAAGGCTTAATGGTGTATTTTCCTGAAGATTGAGTTATTTACCTGAGGACTATGCATCAACACCCACCTTAATACATTTTTTCCTTTTTAAATGATGCACCCATGTTCTAGAAATACTAGATTTGCCCCTGCACTAGTAGTCTCGAGTTATTTATTAATACTTCAATTGTACAACAACATAAGGTATGTTATACTTAACACCAATACAAATTCACTGCCATTTCTGTACACTAAAGGCGAATCTAGTTCATCATAAAACTTAATGAACTGACAACTTTTGTGGTAAAATTAATGAACTGTCAAGTTAACCAATCTAGTTATTACATTACCTAAAACAATCACTAACAACAACGTTCTTCTTATTGGCAATGTCCTGCGCTCAAACTTTAAGCACTAAGAAAAACCCAATTTTTTGCGCACAGGCAAATTCAGAATTTTAAACCAGTCTAAAATTCACATTCCGAAGTTAAAAAACAATTAAGGTACAATATTTTTTATTAATAGTCCAGCTATGCACGGAGTTTGAGAAAGTGCCGGACCACAAGTATGTAATGTATCAAACTTATCCTTGCAGGGATTCTATTTACACTATCGAGAGGTTCACTACTTCAACTGAGATAGAAAATTATGCATACAGTTCGAGAAAGTGCACGACCACAGGATTCAAGAGGTTGTTTATACTACACGATTTGAACTCGTGACCAGCTAATCACAATAATAAGTACATCAAAAAAAAATTGACGAACCATTTCTTGAGAGAGGGGATTGACGCCAGTGAGATTGCATTGGTATAAAACGATGTTTTGGAGCTGATCAATTTGGCTTCGAAGAATTTCCTTTTGCGAGTCAAACAAGCTGTTAAACGACGTCGTAGGCCTGGTTAACGCCAGTTGTAATTGATCTTTTTCCATTGTGAAATCCGTTGAGTAGATCGAACCAATTCAGAATATCATCAGATTCAACAGCCAATGAGTAAAGCCACTAAATTCCATGAGTATTAATTCTAGGGCTTCCACAGCAGCTCTGTTTAGGGGAGGAATACAGCTGTTTAGTTTTGTCCCCAACTGTTTGATGAAAATCCGACGCCGAAAAAGGGGGCGGGAAATTGAGATGTGAGGTGAGTGCGTGAACGGAAGTAGAAAACCAGGGGCTCCTCCCCTAAAAGGACTGGTCGCAAGGCGTTTTGGTTGAAGTTGGGTTGCAGATGTCCAGCTCTTGGGCACTTTTTTTTTTTTTTCTCTTTCATTCACCTTCTTTTAATCTTTTGTTTTTCAAAATTTATTTTCTTCTTTTTTATTATTTTAAAATATGTATTTGTTATAAATATTTATTTATAGTGAATATTTTTTTTTATGATTGTAGTCTTCTATTTTTAGTTATTGTATAATCCTATTTTTTAGTATAAGTTAGTTTTCTTAGATGTTTTTTTTTTTCAATGTAACTGACTCCTAATCATTCAATAACAGACTTCTCTTCTCTTCTTTCTTGTCACTAAATATTTTCTTGTCTTTAACTTGTATGTGTTCTAAACTTTTTGAGTCATTGAGCAACTTTTATACTTTAATTTCAAATTTCAATTATATTGAACTTTTCGATGACATGTCTTTATATGGATAAGGAATTGGGTTTAAGCCCTGATGCACCATAATCGTGATATAATGATGATAAGGCAAAATAATATGTTTTTTATGAAATGTCATGAAATTCGGCCCATTGATTTACTTCATTGAATATGGGCAAGGAGGAGATTAATAATAATTACTTCTAAAGTAGAAATTATTTGAAATCTATTATACTTTAAAAGATATGTCAGAGAGATTCTTTATATTATATGTATGCCTCGATTTGCTCATGAAGAAGCAATATCTTGAAAGAAGTTCTAGATTATCATGATTTGATAGGCTTGAGGTACGTTCAAATACTTATACTTCATTCCATGAGGAGAATGTGGTAGCATTAAGTTTGAATTAAAACGAATTATTAAAGATATATTCAAACAATTATATTCTATTTTCAAAGAATGAGAACTTTTGGTAAATAAATACAAATTCATTTCCTAGGGTAAATATGACAATATTCGATAAATCTCATAAATACGAGCATATTTTTTTTCCTGTGAATGTATCATAACCCACCAACAATCGAAGAAGATGAATTGAGAAGATATACTTTGAAATTTATTCTTTTGAAATCTTACTCAAGCAAATAGCACATGTCATGGTAAACTTAGAATTACTAGTACAAATTATTTTTTCTTGGCATAAATGATTATGTCATTCTAAAGATGTGCATGTTGAGTATTAAACATAAATTGAAGAACTAAAAGATTCTTCAAAAGTTATTTTATTTTGTTTGTTCTCGTGATAAGTTGATTGGATCAACTAATGTTGAGACTGAATTTCCCCAATTCTTGAAAATATAAAAGGTGAACATGGTCTTATTCACATGTCATGTGATGTCTTAAAAGGATATATCTATAAGATAGTCATATGTATGTTTATTGCCAACCTGCAGTTTAACATTCGTAAAGTTACTTGCTCAAAATAATTGAGTTAAGAACATAATTTTTCGATTATGTACTCAAGGTAATTCATCACCTTGATAATGTTGATTAATATGCAAGTTGATTTGGCATCAAAGTCTTAAATAAATAAGCTAAATCATTGCTTATGAGAATAAAACTTTATGTTTGGTCTGGATTATGATATATTTTGTACAACAGTACTTGTATGAAATAGACTAATAAATTATGATTAATTCCCCTTCTCAATTTGTTTATGGTCAAGAATCAAATATTTTTCATCTAATAACTTTTGATGTGCAATATATGATTAATAGATATATCATGATGCATAAAGAAGAATTATCTAAATGAGATTGTGGATATATGTTAGTTTCCTAACATAAAAAGGAAATAATAAGAGACTATGAAATATAGTGTGAATTATCACCATTATGATCCTCATTCAAAAGATAATTTAAGTCAAATGCTAGAAGCATTTCTTGACCTAAATTAATTGCATATTCAGCTACAAAAGTTCCTATTAGGTGTTCCTAAATGACAAGATCTATGACATACATGAAACATGGTAGACCAATAGGTTTCTAATACAATAATCCTTGAAAATGAGAGTTGAGCAGAAGATCATAATAAGAAGACAATGCGTTGTTGAAGACCCTATACGACATAACATTTCATGAAACTTTATCAGAGGTTCAAATACCTGAATATAATGAACTTATGAGATCTCAATAAGTTATATCACAGTGTGAACTGATATAAATAACATATTCATCAATGATACCTTTGATACAATATGGAACAATATAATAAAATATCATGAAAATATGACTTCTATGTTTACTTTAAGCATGTTGATGTAGCAATGGTTATCAAGTGAATATTACATTTTGATAGGCGTAAAGCTTATTTAATTTGAAAATTAGACACTAGAAAATGTGATACTTGATATTGTCATTTGACAAATTTATATGAGAAAATCTCCTAAGGATTCAAAATGTCTGAAGCATATAAAGTTTATGAGAAACTTGTTTATAATCCTTATAAGACATAAATTGCCAATTTAAAAATTGTTGAAACTCTTGGAGATTTTTTAAAAGTAATTGATTATCTGCTGAAGTAAGAAACTTTTAGAATTGAATTGGTCCTTTAGTACCACTATTTGCTGCAATTGATGTATTTATACATCTTGTTATAACCATGAGCTTGATATAGTTATACTCTTATATGAAGATACTGAAATAAGATCACTTGCATATTGCAAATGAAAGTGATTGTATGATTATATTTATCCTTACAACTATTGTCAAGATCTTGTTGATCATGAAATACATATATTTAAAGAATAACATAAAATTTAATTTCAAACAAACTATATGTGTGCATTGTATAAGTGATCCCATATCATTCATTAAAAAGATGGTGCATAAGATCGGAATTTGAACATTCAAATATTTGGATTGATGTACTCATTAGGACAAGTTAATACGCATTGTACTCTTTTTCCTTACAAGATTTTGTCCCACTGGGTTTTCCTTACAAATTTTTTATAAGGCAACCTAGATGTGTATTATTAGATATGTGTACTTTTTTTTTCCTTCACTACATTTTTTCCACTGTATTTTTTTCTCCAGTAAAATTTTAATGAGGCATGTTATCTTTCAATTAGACATTTAAGGGAGGAGTGGTATAAATATTTATTTATATTAATATCTTTTAATGGTTGTGATCTTCTATTTATGATTTTTCTATAACCCTATCTTTGGTATAAGTTAGTTTTTCCTCTATAAATGTAGGTTCTCCTTCGTTGCAAATGACCCCTCAAGCATCCCTAAATCATCCCTCGAGAGAATAATAAGACTTCTCCTCTCTTCTTTTTTCTTCCTAAATATTATTTTTGTTTTTACTTTATTACTTTCATAACAGTGTTACTTTATTTCTATTTAATAAGCCAACAAGAGGAAGACTATCACCGCAATACTTAATTGTACAATATGTTGTGTAATTTGTACTTTTTTGTTTGAACTTATTTTTTTACTATAAATGTGTTGTATTCCATTGGTTATTGATTACTTTATCTTTGTGGGCCTATTGTTCAACACGTGTGCATGTTTTTTTTTTCTGCAAACAATGTGTATGTTAATTGCCAAAGAAATTGAAAGGTCTTTGTTCCCTGCAATCTCTTTCCTTCCTTAATGAACTTCCTTTTTTTCTCCTCTAGATTTATATCCTCTTGGTTGTTGCAGAAAATCCAATATCCTACGTTAAAGCAGAATCTGCAATTCTTAAAGTATGATTTCCTTCATGATAGAGAAGATATTACTGTAATTGATCTCGAATCTAAATAAAAGGTGACGGACCATTTTGAATAGTTGTACATGACTCAATCGTTAAGCAGGTTAATAAAAATGAAAAACTGGACGGAAAGCTTCACAAAACCCTCAGTTCTCGAATTTTACAGTCAAATTTTCATAAAAATCTATGTTTATTTTGGACAAACTAAGTTGTACTTTCTTTTATGTAATGCCACATCCTTCACCACTCCTTCTATGGGTGCATGTACCCTTCATTCATAGGTTTTCCAACTTAAGCGGCTTCTTGGAGTTAAGCCCACCAAAAAGGGTGATTTGAAGGGCATCCCTATTTTAACTTGTTCAAAACTTTTGATGTTACCCTAAGATTTTAATGTACAAGATCCTTGGCCTAAATATAGCACTATTGGGAGAATTTTTGGTTAGTTTCTTCACCTTCTTCCTTGTTTAGTGTTATAGTTCTATAGAGTGGTGCTAATTCGCAGTAAGCTTTTCCTTTTTTTTTATTTTAATCCTGTTTTGTTGATTTTATGTTCGATATTGTTTTTAATTTTCGTTATTTATGGTTATAGATATATTGTATGGACAGAATTACTATGTTGAATCCTTCTTTTCATCTGTGATGCACAAAAGTCAAACGCATATCTATTTTACAATGATGAGTTCAATTATAAAAACAAAACCCTCAAAATTCAATTAGGTATGATGTAAATTACTTCATTTCATTTTTTCCTTTCATCTAGAATATTTATGAGAATCCTAAATGCTAAGTAAAAGAAAGTGAATATGTCTCTCAACTATGGTTGCTCATCATTTGTATGGAAAACAATGGTAAGTTTGTTATTCCCCGAATGCATCCTTAATCACCAAGTTGTCTCAGTAGCCTTAGATGTATCCTTGTCTCATGTCTGGCTCTATCACTCATACTCAGCAGAGTAAACCTCACATCAGTCAATAAATATATGAATACATAATGAAAACTCAATATCCTAAAGCTAACAGGGTCTCTATATGAAGCCAATAACAAGATGAATAATGATAAACTAGGATAATACCCCTAGCTGGTGAAAAATCATAATAATAGTAATATCTCGAAAGTCTAAGATTTAAAATATATTGAAATAGAATAACTCTAGTAGGTTCCCAAATCAAGTGGGAACTCACCATTTCACTCCTAATCCTCTAGGAATACCGATCCAAGTGAACCACAAGTGTCCGGATGAATCTACATGTATGAAAGACAAGTAACAAAAAAGTATGTGGTCAGTACAGTTGAATATACTGAGTACTCGGAAGGTTAGTAAAAATTCGCTATCACAATAATAAGGAAATAGTTATGCAATGCATGAACACATGATACCTACCTCAGTTGTCACCTACTGACTCAAATACGCAAATAAATGCAATAAAACAGTATTTAATCAAATGTCTTCCCCTAATAATTAACTCTTCTACCTAGCTCTTAGTTAACTCTGCTGACTTACTAACAATCATCACTAATTTGGGATATTTTATAACCGATATCCCCCACTCACAAGACTATAGGGTCTAATATTCACCATGCTAGTAGGTTTCTTTAAATCCTGCCGAAGGTAAAGGACGCTAGCTAAACTCTTAGTGGATCCACTAAGTAAAATATAAAGGCTCTCATTAGTCCATAATGAACTTCCTATGGGTGGAAACCATAGGTTATGGGATAAAGGTTGGACTACCTGAATCCTCTCGGTGCTAATACTACTCTCAAGACTCGATTTATGCTGAATTTTTACTCAATTTACCTCAATTAGGATGCTAAACTTAGTAACTAAATTTGTACTTACTGACTTTTTCTTTTATGCTCTCAAACTAGCTGACAGAACTTTCTATTTATGCCATTTAATCATCCTTTTAGGTAAAGATGACTCTAACTCAATTTTATGCTTATAGCAAATTATCAGTATTAACTTCATTAGAATTTACCAAAACCATGATATATGTCCTAACCCTATAACTAAAAACCTAAACCTCAATGTTAAGTAATTCTGATACCCAATTTATGAATAAAGTGTTTGATTTCCACATCATGAATTATATTCATGAACTTGAACCAATTTTAAAGCAATTTATCCAAATTTCATATTTTAAATCACAAATTCTTTCACTCCAAGCTATACCATCAAGTACATAAATATATGATGATGACAATTATGACTAAGAATATATACAATACAAATTTCTAGCATAAATGCGAAATTTGGGATTTTACCCTAAAATTTCTAAATCATAATTCGAAGAAGAATTTTGGAATTTGGGCACAAGGGTGAAAGGAACCCTGGATCATAACCCACATTCCTGAATTTGGAGAGATTTTATGCAAGGATTGATGGAGAAATCACTGCACAAGAATCCCTTGCTAAAAACCCTCGGTTTAGTTCTTGAGAGAAAACCTTGGAAGAACTGTTTTTTAATTCAAATTATTATTAATAAATAAAATAATTAAGGTCCAGGTATTTATATTTACCCTAAACTGAAGCTAAAAAAACTTGGGATTAACCATTTAATGAATGGGAATTGTCTAAAAATCTATGTGAAAACTGGATTAAAATAGAAAACTAGATATCTTTCACAGTTTGGTTGAAGGTCTGTCAATCGAGTCGTTGAAACATTCCCTTGACTTGGGATCACTGGAATGACTCAGTGGGACCTTCCATGGTCCATTGACTTGCTTTACGGATCGTAGAACGGTCCGTGGGATCAATTAACACCTATCCAAATTTTGGGAAAACTAGGTTGGGTTCATGAGCGACGATTGACCATCCGTAGAATCTAGAAAAAATTCTAGATCACTAGACTACTTCGATGAGGCATTCTAAAAACCATGGAAGCCTTCTATAGACTGTGAATCGATCCTTGGAAACATGATATTACCAGATCCTAGTGAAATTTTATAGACTTAGTTTGGTTAGCCCACACAACTTCTAGTATAATTTTCAAGGTGTTAAAATATCTCTCTCTTGTGATTATTCATTCTCGAATGAAGATTTCATCCACAAAATAAGGGAAAAGGGATAGAAAACAGACATGATGACTATGAAACCTACCCATGACCTCATATCAACCAACAAAACAAGGTTTAGTTACTAACTTAGTTGATAGACATGTATGCTACTACAACCGACCATATCTATCATGAACTCATCAAATAGTGCACAAGTACTCACATAGGGACTCATGCAATGCTACATCTACATGTTGCATTCTCATAAGAATGGACAAGGGAAATATGTATGGAGAGGGTATTATCATAGACCAAAGTGGAACTAGAAGAAAAAAGGTGCAGGTATCTACGTATCATATCTGTCTCTGCCTCAAAAGTAGCTTCCTCAACTAACTGGTTCCTCCATAAAACCTTGACTCATTGTTTCTCAATTTATGAACCTGCATGTATAGGATCTGAACAGGGGTATCCTCATAAGTCAAGTTATCCTCAATACTGACACTATCAATTGGCACAATAAGAGATGGATCACTCAAGTACTTTCTGAGCATTGAAACACGGAACTCAATGTGAACTGCTGTTAACTCTGCCGGAAGATCTAACTCATAGGCAACATTTCCTACCCTGTTCAAAGTCTGAAAAGGTTCAATATACCTTGGACTCAATGTTCCTTTCTTCCACAGTCTAATAACACCCTTCATTGGTGATATTTTCAAGAACACCTAATCATTTACCTCGAACTCAAACTCTTTTTTCCTCGTCTTTGCGTAGGATTTCTATCTATTCTAAGCTTTCTTCAGATTTTCATGGATGATTTGAACTTCTGAATAGCTTTGTGAATAAGCTCTGGCATAACTATAACTGTCTTACCTTCCTCAAACCAACCAATAGGAGACCTATATTTTTCCCATACAAAGCCTCAAACGATGCCATCTAAATGCTAGAGTGGTAGTTGTTGTATGCAAACTCAATTAATGGAAAAAATTCGATCTGACTGACCTTGAAATCGATATTACACACCCTCAGTGTATCGTTCAGTGTCTGAATGATCCTCTTAGCCTGACCATCTATCTATGAATAGAAAGTCGTACTTGTTTGACCAAGGATGGTTCACAAAATAGTCCTCTTATGTTTTGATTGATGACTAAAACATTAAGTTAATAATTCAATGTCAATGAAGCTCTTGGAAATACAAGAACGTATTCGTGAAAGATATCCTAGGTCAAGAAATTACTTCAGGAAGTCAAGGACTTATTTTACGACATTCCGACTACTCAAAATGCAGTATTTGTTAAGAAAAAAATGGGCATTAGTCGACCAACAGGGTTAACTGTTAGTCGACCAACAGAATTTCCAGAATATTATTGGAAAATGCATTAGTCGACCAGCACTAGGTGTTAGTCGACCAAATTGAAGACAAGTTGAGTATATGATTTTCTCCAACGGATAGTTTTGATCTACAATACATGGACATCAATTTGAAGATTCAAGTGGATATTTTTGTGACACATTGGTCGACCAATGTGACATGTTAGTCAAGTAATAAAGATTCCAGTGAGCTACTGGAAATTGTTCTAGTCGACCAAGGCCAAAGGCTAGTCGACCAAAGAAGGGTGTTAGTCGACCAAGACATTTTGTTGGTCAACCAATCGATGTGTCAGAAACATTTATTGCAATATTTAATGAGCCATAACGGCTAAATTTGAATGCACAACGGCTCTATTGATTGAGATCACTATAAATACACCCCAAGGGTGAAGGATAATCCGTTTTTGAGCACATCACAACACTCTATTACATGGTTTGTGGTACCCATCATGTTTAGACTTCGAATTGATTGCATATATTGACACTGATTATGGAGGATTAAAATTAGATAAAAAAGCACCTTCGGAACTTTTCACTTTTTAGGTGCATCATTAATCTCTTGGGCTAGCAAAAAACAAACTAGTGTAATAACTTCCACAGCCAAATCTGAATATGTGGCTGCGGGAAGCTCATGCTCACAAGTTTTATGGATTAAAAATCAATTGCTTGACTATGACATTCATGTGAATAAAGTACTTATCTATTGTGATAACAAAAGTGCCATAAACTTAAGTAAAAATCCCATCTTGCATAGTTGTACTAAGCATATAGAAATTAGACATCATTTCTTACGTAATCATGTTCAAAAAAGTGATATCTACTTGCATTTTGTATCTACATATGATTAATTAGCTGATATTTTTTCACCAAATTGTTGAATGAAGAAAGCTTCAATTTAATTAAATTAAGGCTTGGTATGTGCGGCGTAAATTGTTTGGATTGATATGTTTGATATGATAACTATCTGTTTAAATATTACATTTTGCAGGCATACATCTTCAATAAAATGATCCAAGGCAACCATCTTAGCTTAAGACAAGACGTGGAATGATTTGGAGGTTAAAACAAAGGTTTTTTTGACTCTGGAAGTTATTCTGGTCGGCTAAAAGGGGAGTTTGGTCGACTAAACTGGGAATAATTTTATTTTTTGGCTACTGGAATTACATTGGTCGAGTAAGAGATGTTTCTGGTCAACTAAACTGAAGAAAGATTAATTTTTAGGTACTGGAACCCGTTTGGTCGTGTAACATCCTGCATTGGTCGAGTAAAAGGTGCTTTGGTCGACCAAAGAGGACTGGTTGGTTAAGTAAAATGGCATTACTTATTTAACCCAACCCACTTTCATTTTTCAACCCCATCTCTCTCTCTCTCTAACCTCTCACTATGAAAATCCCCTCCAAAAATCCTCCTCCACTCTCTCAAATGACTCAACCTTACAAATTTATTTCACTAAAACACTTCAAATCACAACCAAACAGCCTCAAACACTTTGGTGGCTTTCAAGATTTCTTTTCTTAAAAACCCTCTTCCAAAAACCCCAGAATACCCAAAACTCAAAATTCTTTATTTTCCTTACTCAAAATGGCAAGAAAAAAAAAATATTTCCAATAAACCACGTCGTGGTGACCACGAGGAGGAATACAGTCCTACCCTTGAGGCCGCACGAACCAAAAAGAGGAAAAATGTTGGAGAATCCTCTAATGCCCCACAAAGGGGCGCATTTTGCTCATCAGCATTTCTATCCGTTTTCTCGTCCAATTGGAAAATCGAAGGCCCATTGGGATTGGGCATGGACGAGCCTCGACTGGGCCAACATTGATGAAAAAAGAAAAAATCCCCGCTGCCTCCTTGAAAGAGAGATATCCTAAACCACTAGACGATGGGGGCCTGCTTGACCAAAGTGGTGATGAAACTCTATTGGAGCTCCATTTCCGAAGTCTTGAGGCTCAAGATGTCTATAACAAGGTACTAAAAAGGAATTTTTCATGTCTTGTATGAGTTTCAATTGGGCTAATGTTATGGATACCAAGTTTAGGGAACTTTTTGTTGATATGAGAGATTTGGGAATTTATGACCTGTTAGGATTTCTAGAGGAGATTTACGAAGACTTAGTAAGGGAATTCTCTGCAATTATGAAACTTGTAAAGAATTCCAAGGAGGAAGCCAGTGTCTTGG
>JBDJHY010000116.1:14921420-14931842 GCA_039654485.1 Withania somnifera | reverse complement strand
CTCGAGCGATAATCCAGCAGACCTATTCACTAAATCTTTACCAACGTCAACTCTTGAGAAGATGGTGCATAGAATTGAGATGCGAAGGCTTAATCGCTTGAATCATGGTCTTCGTCTTCATAAGGGGGAGTAAAAATACGCGTTGTACTCTTTTTAGGTTGACTATTTTATTAGATTTAATTTTTTTTTTAATTTTGAGAGAATTCTCCTTTTAAAAAATTTCTAAAATTAGTAACTTTCTATATATAGAAACTTTCCACTTTTACAAATTTTGATTTTGTATCACCTCAAATATTAATTTTGAGAGAATTGTTCTTTTAAAAAATTTCTAAAAATAGTAACTTTCTATAGAAACTTTCCACTTTTACAAATTTTTATTTTGTATCATATTTTATTTTATAACAGAATTGTTGTAACCGCCTCAAATATTAATTTTTGAGTAGCAGGTTTTCTTTTTTCTGTTATCATTCAATCGATCCTCTTCTCATCTCTGGTAAGCGACTTGGAGCTTACGAATCTTCTCTGTTATAATTTTTTACTAAATTGTATTGTTCGCGGTAGTTTACTCACAGTTTTGTTGATTGGTGGAGTGTGTTTTAGTAAAAGGACTAGTTTGTATTTTCGTAAATTGATGCGATTCTATGGAGCTGCTTTGAAAAAGGGATAGGAAGAAAAGTGTAGAAATTTGAGGTGTATGGGATGGAGTTTAATTGAAAAGTAGGGTAAATTAATTATGAAGTAAGAAAGACATAATCTGAAGGAGAAATACTACAATGATCTTACCACCCTTTCCGGTCAGGTATTTACACTGGGTATATTGTTATGGTATGTAATGGGTCTTCTCCATGTTACAAAAAATGGAGCTAGTGGATTCTTGAACATTGAATTGAGTTGCAATTACACTATATGCGTCAATTCCTTATTTACTACTATTTATATTAGAGATACAGACATTAGATCATTGACTACTATATGCAAGCTCATGATTTTGGAGTTCTATTAATGCAAAATGTGTACAAAAAATTTTCTCTTTTGAAATGCTTAGAGTGCTAAAATATTTGCAGACCTGTATAAAGCTATCTGTAGAAGTTGCTGCTTTTTACTGTCACCTCTATACATTGATTATGAACATCATCTTTATCATTGAAACCTTAAAGTTGAATTTGCATTGTATTTTTAATTGATTATTAGTTAGAGATTGCTTCTTGTTGCTGTCATCTATGTGCATTAAGGATATTATTTATTTTTAATCAGCATTGTTTTTGTTAGTGATTAATAGCTGTTTTCTGTTAGCTGTTACTTATGGTCCTTGTTATATGGTGTAGTGTTGTGATTACTTGTGATTTTCAATTGCTCATATTCTGGAGGCCGTAAAATAAGTGCTTCTAAGATGGCAATGAGCCAGCTGAAGATTATTGATTTGGAGGAAGGATGGGAGTTTATGCAGAAGGGAATCACAAAATTGAAGAAATTCTTAGAAGGACAACAACATTCTTTCAGCTCTGAAGAGTACATGATGCTCTACACGTATCCTTAGGGTTCTTTGCGCCTGAATCGTGTTTTTGTATATAAAATATTTGTTCCTTAATATATATATATATATATATATTAATTTATATTTTCAATCTTTAAAATATGTTAACCTTGCCTACAACCACTTTGCTCTCATGGTGTCTTAAACAACTAACATCTTGATTATAAGTAAACTACTCTTGACATGGTGTGGTTTCCTTAATTTAAGTGCAGAACTATATATAACATGTGTACACAGAAGCCGCCAAATGATTACTCGCAGCAGTTGTATGAGAAGTACAAAGAAGCATTTGAAGAATATATCAATTCTA
Source organism: Withania somnifera (assembly GCA_039654485.1). NCBI lineage: Eukaryota > Viridiplantae > Streptophyta > Magnoliopsida > Solanales > Solanaceae > Withania > Withania somnifera. The sequence goes on along the minus strand of JBDJHY010000116.1, from coordinate 14,929,998 downwards.
ATGTAAACTTTCTTTCTCATAAAATTAGGTGTTGAAAAGTTATAAGCTGATCGTTACGTTTCTCATGAAATTAGGTGTTTGAAAAGTTATTAGCTGATCTTAACCTTTGTGATGGAGCAAACTATCTACTTTAATGCAACTTATTGGCTGAGTTATACTTCTAATTAGGCAATTAATGAGTAGAACTTCAATTTGGTCAGGAAATTTTGTTGGAAGTGCTTGATTTAAGCCTTAATAATGTGTGTCTGTTCATCTAGGTTGAGAATATTAAGTTGATTAGACCCTAAAATTCTAGTTGTACTTTTCATCTAATTTGAAATCAGTCCATATGGTGGATAAATTGGAGTTCCACTATGTTGTGAAATTTATTCTTCCTGCTTTGCTATTGTTGTTCAATTTTGTAATTTGTATCTTGCTTTATTAGGTCCTGCCTGCTTTAAGAGAGAAACACAATGAGTTTATGTTGAGGGAGTTCGTGAAAAGATGGGTGAATCATAAACTTATGGTTAGGTGGCTCTCACGGTTCTTCCATTATCTCGATCGATATTTTATTGCCCGGAGGTCGCTACCTGCACTTAACGAAGTTGGTCTGATATGCTTTCGTGATCTGGTTTGTTTCTTGCATCTCCTCTATTATTGTTGGCAACACAATTGTCTTTTTTTCATTTTTGCCTTCTTCATATCTTTGTTATCGGGGAGCTTATTTATGTTTTCATTGACATTAGGTTTATCAGGAGTTGAACAGTAAAGCTAGAGATGCAGTTATTGTGTTGGCAAGTATCTTATCCTCTTATTTTTTTTCTTCGTTTCTTCCCACTTTCAGTTAATCCCTACTCTTGCAATACTATTTGCTAGCTACGAGGATTTGATCAAGAGTCCTTTTGTATTAGATTGATCAAGAACGCGAGGGTGAGCAGATCGACAGAGCTTTATTGAAGAATGTGCTTGATATATTTGTTGGAATTGGAATGGGGGAAATGGAATATTATGAGAATGACTTTGAAGATGCAATGCTTAAAGATACTGCAGCTTATTATTCTCGGAAAGCTTCAAGTTGGATTGTGGAAGATTCTTGTCCAGATTACATGTTGAAGGTACAATTCATTTTTGCAATGGCCCGGTGTTCGTAAATTGTTTGGTTATTGCTTTAAATTGCTGCAGTAAGTTGTGATGCCTGTGTTTGCTAGCACAGGCAGAGGAGTGCTTAAAGAAAGAGAAGGATAGAGTGTCTCATTATCTCCATGTTACTACTGAGACAAAACTTCTAGAGGTGAGTATTGAAGAACGTTTTCTTTAGAATTTGAGCATAGATAAAGTACTATGTGATTTTATGTTATGGGGGTGGGTGGGGGTAGCAGGTGCCCCATGAGGTGCGTGAAAGCTTACTGAACATCACAGTTATAAAAAAAAAGAAAATGGTGATTTAATTGTTACATGTCTGTGTAACAGATGCTTTGTTAATTTTGATTTTTCTACAATCTTAATTAGGGAAGCTTAAAGGGATTAACTGCATTTTGTATCCTTAACTGTATACAGGTTGCATTTTCATTGTTTGCTCTTTTCTAGTAAATTATTTGACTTGTCAAAAGGTTGTTTTTCAGTTTATTTTTCTTCGTAGAGGAAAGAGATAAATGCCCAGCACTTTGGTTGACTACCAGCTTTTCTTTTTTGGTTTTGAGTCGAAGTTGCAAATATAGTCCTACTCCTTCACAGGGGAGGTGTTGCTTCTTGTTTATGCGATAATAGTCTATGTGTATGTGATTTGCATTTGTACCCCATATTCACGTGTGCACAGTTCTTAAAAGATCCCATATATACTAGTATTAACAAATGTGCCTGATTTAATAAATAAAATCCATGAGTGCTCAATTCTTAAGAGTTAAATTACTTAAAAAGTGTGTCTTCTCCGTTCGAGTGAAAATATATTGAGTAGGTGATGGTTGGTCATGGCCTTTTTAATTTTGTTCAGGGAAATAAAACATGAAAAGTAAATTTGGCAATTTCATTTTTCTAGTGTGCACTTATTAATTTGTGTCATTGCTTTATAGTATTTGCCCGATGTATACTTGACTTTGCGTACTGGAAATTCAGACTTTTTAAGTATTCCTTAAGTTGGATTTGTTTTTAATGCTGAGACCAAATTTATGCTGCAGAAAGTGCAAAATGAATTGTTAGTTGTGTACACCAATCAGTTACTTGAGAAGGAGCATTCTGGATGCCGAGCATTGCTTAGAGATGATAAGGTACTGATTTCTTCTGTTGATTTTCAACATTAGTTTTTGGGAAGTTTCAATGTATTTTACATGTAATTCGTCGTTTTTGTCTTTTGCTCTTACTGCCGCACTCTCTTTTGTACACTCAGGTAGAGGATTTATCTCGAATGTATAGGCTATTCCACAGAATCCCCAAGGGATTGGAACCTGTTTCAAATATGTTTAAACAGGTATTTTTTATTTTCTTATCATTCTATGCCAATTATTGAGCAACAAAAGAATTATTTATTTAATTTTCTAAGTTTGGCTAAAAACATCCGCCAACAATAAATCTTTTGCAGCATGTCATTGCTGAAGGCATGGTCTTGGTGCAACAGGCTGAAGATACGACAAATAGCAAGGTGAATTGTCTATGTTCTGGTTACATATTTTCAATGGTTTCACTTAAAAATAATGAATTGCAATTTTAATGTTTTCACTTAAAAACGATGATCATCTGTTAATTGCATGTGAATATTAAGTTCTTTTAAACTACGAATAGGAAAAACAGGAATGCATGATACACCATTTAGAGAACAAAACTTTTGAGTGGAGTTGAAAGCATTTGTAGGAATAAGTAAGTATATATTTGAAGTCCCGTTGCAGCTTTGGTGTCCTTGTGGCTTCAATAAGTTTTTGTTCCTGGTAATAAATTTCCTAGTGTTTCTATTTGAAGTGTGTGTGTATTTTTTGCACAGGCGGAAAGTTCAGGTTCAGGAGAGCAGGTAAAACCTTATTCATTTGTTTTGATTTCACTTTTATGTAATATAAATTTATTCAACGTGGATTACATCCCTTCTGCAGGTCTTTGTTAGAAAATTGATTGAGCTTCACGATAAGTATATGGCTTATGTTACGGACTGTTTTGCTAATAACTCTCTCTTTCATAAGGTATATTCTGTTATTAACAATTGTCTGTTGATCTCTTCTATTTTGAATTACTTGTCAGTGTTTCGGATGTCTAAAGTTTGACATATATAGGCTCTCAAGGAGGCATTTGAGGTCTTCTGTAACAAGATCGTGTCTGGTTGTTCAAGTGCAGAGCTCCTTGCTTCTTATTGTGATAATATTCTTAGGAAAGGTGGGAGTGAAAAACTCAGTGATGACGCTATTGAGGAGACCTTGGATAAGGTATTGCATGAACTTCAAATTGCTCCACTTCCTGGAAGTCCATCTGTCAGCCAAATGATATCATAAATAATGATTTGAATATTTGTAGGTGGTCAAGCTTCTCGCTTACATTAGTGACAAAGACCTCTTTGCGGAGTTCTACAGGTGGGTAGACAGTCCAACAGTTTCTTGATATAGTTACCTTAGTTGGGTTGTATTTTCATTAACCTTTTAGAATTTCCATTGCCTTGGTGTGATAGGAAGAAGCTTTCTCGACGCTTGCTCTTTGATAAAAGTGCCAATGATGACCACGAAAGGCTTATCTTAACAAAGCTAAAGCAACAGTGTGGTGGGCAGTTTACATCGAAGATGGAAGGAATGGTGAGGAAGCACAATATCTCTTCATAGTTTATCCCATTCCCATTCAAATGTTTTATTAAAACTTGTGATTGGTAACTCAAAAACAGGTGACAGACTTGACATTGGCTAGGGAAAATCAGAACCATTTTCAAGAATATCTCAGCAACAACCCTGCAGCGAGTCCTGGAATTGATTTAACTGTCACAGTTCTGACAACAGGGTTCTGGCCTAGTTATAAATCTTCTGATTTGAGTCTCCCTGCGGAAATGGTAAGAGAAGCTTTTCTTGGTAATTTGAAAATCCTCTTTCTGTTTGCTGAGTTGAGTTTTTTCTTCTGAATTGATGAACGCTGTCACCTTTGCTGTGTTATTTGCCTCAGGTGAAGTGTGTGGAAATCTTCAAGGAATTTTATCAGACAAAAACAAAACACAGGAAATTGACATGGATTTATTCATTGGGTACATGTAACATCAATGGAAAGTTTGATTTTAAAACCATCGAACTGATTTTGGGAACTTATCAGGTGAATACTTTGTGTAATGATTCCATTAAAATATCCCTCTTGGCTACAATATACTTTTGGATTTTTGATTGCCGCTTTTTTCAGGCCGCTACTCTATTATTGTTTAATGCTTCAGACAGATTGAGTTACTCAGAAATCAAGAGCCAGTTAAATTTGGCCGATGATGACTTGATCAGATTGCTTCAATCCCTTGCATGTGCTAAGTATAAAATTCTGACTAAGGAGCCTAGCAATAAAACTGTTTCGTCATCGGATCATTTTGAGTTCAACTCCAAGTTCACTGAGAGGATGAGGAGGATTAGGGTATAGATAAAGAACTCTGTAATTTTAATGATGCTTCCTTCATGACCGCATAGTAGACACGTATTCTTAATGGTATATCTTATTTGCACCATCCAGGTTCCTTTACCTCCAGTGGATGAAAGGAAAAAGGTGGTTGAGGATGTTGACAAAGATAGACGTTATGCAATTGATGCCTGTATCGTGCGCATTATGAAGAGTCGAAAAGTGCTTCCTCATCAACAACTAGTGTTGGAGTGTGTTGAGCAGTTGAGCCGAATGTTTAAGGTATGAACCCATTTTTTGAATTTTCTAGAATGAAATAAATCACTTTTTGAAGGTCGATATGATTTGCATGCTCTAGTAACCATGACATTCAATATGACACTGGAAGGTTATTTATGACACTATATTTTACGTTTTCCAGCTTGCCAATAAACAAATTGAAGGATATACCTTTTAGGCTTGTCGCGACAGATAACTTTGCTGTTTTTTATTTGTTTTGACAAGCTGTTAGTAACTTGGATTGCATCTATCGTCTCAATATTCTTTCAGATCTTGGTCTTTAGGGATCTTGGTGTTGAAAGTAATCTTAAAGATTTAAATCTCGGTAATAGTTTAGTAACATAGTTGAAGGGGTTTTTCTTTAGTTGTTGGTTTTTGATCCATATAATTCTTTAAAAGAATTACCGTGATTTATTATACTTTAAACATGGTCTTATTTGACTTAAGTGAGTTGTTGTTTTTCTATACTTGGTCTTATTTGACTTAAGATTGCTGGTTTTCTTTCCCGATGAATATAACTTGAAAGAATGACAGGAACACCAATTTTTAACTGTTTATCTCAATCTTCTAATTGCCTCCATCACAAATTGTTCCACAGTTCTACTTTCTGCACTTGGAATATCTCAACCTTGACTTTTTTTAAGACATTATTATAGTACTGTTGAGTCAAAGAAATTTTAAGTTGAGATATCTTTCAATAGTTTCTTAACCTCTAAATATTTATGCGGTGACAATCTTCCATTTCCAATTTCATTCTTTAAATTGGTCAAATTGGTCAGTCATTTTTATTGGTAGTTTGTTTCTTTTTTTCCATTTGTTTCTCCATTTCATTTTCTTTTGAATCGATGTAATACAAGAGATGAACGGAGAAGGCAAACCACCTTTTTTTCCTGTAATGTCTTTTTGGGAAATATTGGGACTTTCATACTTTCCTCATTGGGTAAAGCTCATAAAAGAAATGGTGTTACTGGAGGAAAAATAAGTTAATGAGTCACGTGATTTTAGTCTAGTTCATGACCTTGAGGATTCATATTCTCGAAAAGCTAGAACTTCCTGTGCAGACTCAACAACTAGGTGAGATGCTGTGCCAATCTATGACTCCCACATTTGGATTTATTTATAGGCTCTATTTCCTTTGCAAGTGTCTACTACAATCTTAAACTCTGTTTTATTTTGGAGATAGTTATCGGCTCTAGTATAGAGATTGAGAGAGTTATGCAAATATCATTGATTTTTCGTATTATGTATAGCCTGATTTCAAAGCAATCAAAAAGCGAATTGAAGATCTTATCACCAGAGATTACTTGGAAAGAGACAAAGAGAACCCGAATCTGTTTAAATATTTAGCCTGAAGCAATGAAGTACTCGGCTGAGAATTTTTTGTACTTTTCATGGCAAATTGAGTCCTGCTGGTTTCTCCTTGTACTTAAACATAGTAGCAGATATTTTTTTAACTTCTGCCTATTAGTAGGCAACTGTGCAGTTCTTAGGGTACTACAGTGCCTTTTTTTTTTTTTTTTTTGCCAAGAAGTTGGAGGAAGGACAATAACAGGTACTTGTTGCAGCCATAGATTCGAGCAACGCATTCACTATTCATTTCCTTGAGTTCTGCTCTATTATTACTCACAGATACATATGTGTGATTCTATTGTTCTCAAGGACAGTTCACTTCTCCTTTCTTTCGAAACTATATCTGTTACTGTTTGCTGTATTTATTAAAATATATTATGACAAGGGCGTTTTAAGCCTTAAATATATATGCATACAAATAAAATTAATATTAGTAGTTTAAAGTTGTTTCTTTTTTGTTCTTACATGCTATATGTTTTTGGCGTAGTATTTTTAGAAGACTGAAACTCAAAAAAATAGGACAGTATGGGTGTGTTCTTGATATTTTAGTCTTTTTTACTATAGTGGTTAAAAACAATTAATAGATGTCAATTCAAACAGGCTCATATGTATGAGCGCTTTTCATTAAGGAATGATATCTTATGGAGTTCTAAAAGTAGGTAATAGCCTACCAAAGGGAGCCTCCACCTCGTAAATACGTTCTTTTGATAAACTCGATTGGGAGTTTATATCCATCTCTTCTTGTTGATTTTGTTATAAATGCATTTTGAAGTCTCGATGAGTTGACTCTATATTTCAACTAATTGGGCGATTTAATACCCCTTTCTTATTTCAAGTAAGGGGTACAACGTGGCTTGGTTTTGTCCGGTTGGTCGGCCCATTTATACAGGCTCAATAAGGGTCCGGTACTGTCTATATCGGACCAGAACAGTATCGGTACAAGTTGGGAAGGGACCGGCCTGAGCTGGGCTACGGGATTTGGTCTCGGATAGTGGCTTACTTGATTTTTTCGAATAGTATATATTTTTAGTATATTTAGAATATATTTTTAGCATATAGTATATATCTTCAGTATGTAGTATATATCTTTAATATAGTGTATGTATGTTTAGTATATTCATTACTATATCTTTAGTATAATATATTTATATATTTAGTATATAGTATATATTTTTGATATATGTAGTATATGGTATATATTTAGTATATATAATATATTTTTAGTAGAGAATATATCTTTAGTATATAGTATATATTTTAATATATTTAAATATATATTTTTAGTATATAATATATATCTTTAGTATATTTAATATATATCTTTAGCATATAGTTTTGCTCTGGTACCAAAACAAGACAGAATTGCTTTAATGAAAATGCAGGATACGACATTATGGATCAATAATCCTTTTAAGAATTGTCCATTACGAGTCCAAACACAAGTGACAGAATCTTCTATCAGCACAAAAGACAAGAAAAAAGAAAAGATGTCTAGATAGAGGAATTCCATTATTTGAATTATAGAGCAAACATATATAAACAACTTTTATAAAGTAGATTCATTTTTTATAAAGATTGTAATAATGTAAGTTTAGTAGGGTCTACCCTACTTATAGGAATACTTTCATAGTTTGTTATTTTAGTTGCGTCATCCGCTATATAAGGATGAGTCTTTACTTCATTAAGGAGTCAGGTCTTAGAACTTCCTCACCCGCTCTCTCTTTTTTAATAAATATCTCTTGTAAAAATATTATGAAGCAATATAAAAAAAATATATTTTGAGCACAACAAGGATTTTATAAGGTAGTTTTAATTATAGTTAGTTTAATTTTATATTTTATTAATTAGTCTAATAATAGGCTAATCACCTTATATTGAATTATAAACATACTAAGCTATTATTGACATGGTGCTAATGCGTAAATATGATAAGGTTGGAAAAGAATACTCTAGGCAGGAGAGTTTAAACTATGCAAGAAGTTTATTTATAAGTGCACGAGTGAGCCATGTAAGGTATTTTAGGTCATTAGGACTTCTAATGAATAATCATTGATAGGATATTATATCTTTCATTTCATTGAAGTGAATCTGCCTCGTTTTGGTATCAGAGCCACGGACTTTAGTAGTGATAGGTATTATGTTCAACACATTTTTTATAATGATTATCATCAAGAGACATGCTAATGTTAAAACAATAAAAAGGAGAAATATTGTAGAGCGGATCAAACACACTAGAAGGGGGGGGGGTTGAATAGTGTGTTACATATTTTAACACTTTTTTTCGGGCGAGGCAGGAAAGAGTGGTTTGAAAATAAAGAACACAAAGAATTTATAGTGGTTCGGTCAAACCTTTGCCTACGTCCACTACCTAAGTTCTTATCAACTTAGGTTTTTCACTAACAACAACAACAATTACAAT
>JBDJHY010000116.1:14908362-14921320 GCA_039654485.1 Withania somnifera | reverse complement strand
ACATTACATTCTTACCTGGGCTTCTTTCTCATCAAGAAACAATTAACAAATACAGAACTGCCTGCAACCAACTGCATTTCTCATCTTAGGACTCCCCTAACCTGACCTGCAACAAAAAATCCTGATTTTTAAAGATGGGAATAATCTATTTTTTTTCCCCATTTGCACATAAAAAATTCATAATTCTTTCAACTTACATGGGGAGTTGGTGCATTGCGAGTCTTGTTAATCTCAAAACTCATCAATCAACAACTCATCACTCTACTCGAACCATATATACTAATCACGCTACTCTTCTGTGCTGTTGCGAAGTTTATCTCTGAATTTTTTCCTTATATAAGTTGAAAATTAACAAGAAACCATCTTGATGGCAAATGTATCTGTAGTAGGAATCAAGGAAAAGTGATAATGGTAAATATCATATATTGACTCTCAATAATTCTAGATAAGCTAATTGAGATATGGGGAAAAATTGCAATACCCATGGCCATTTGAAAAGTCAGCTGGATAAGTAACATCGAGCATTGCAATGTTAACACCACCAAGTTCCTTATTTCTGTCAGATTACGACTCTAGCTTGTATTGAAACTATCTTACCAACTATACTATTCTGCTATGTACAGATTTACAAGGGCATTATGAGTTGAACTCATAACTTGATAGGAGTTTATCATTCCTCGACCAGGAGATCCTCTTTCTGACATCTCCTCAATTGACAGTAACTGGAGGAACTGGTTCAATAGTCTGTCCCATGGACCTGGTTTTAGTCATAACTTAAATTTCAACGGCTGATAGCTTCCATGGCAATCCGTACTAAGCGTAATAAGCAGTCGACATCCTGGAAGTTGAAATCAAGGGCCTTCTTTACGGATAATGCAGGCTCTTTACACTTTGTATCACTCTGTCCAGGATAAGCAACTGCGAAAGCACTACGTGATTTCCTGGAGGCGTCCATCGCTAAATTAACTTCCTGTGCCTGCAAATTAATCAAAACTAAGATACTAGAAAAAGGAATATGGCCAAATCAAAAATTAGATTCAGAGCATGAGTTCTCAAGTCAATGGATACATGGAAAAGGATTGGACTTATGTACAGATAAGATTTTGTAATTATGCCCTTTATTGAAACAACCTGATGGATGACAATCAAGGGAATATATAAAAACAAAAAATCTATCCCCAGAAGAGGAACCATAATTGATGCAGGTTCAACTCCCAATTCTGTCGGAAAAGTTGCTGATAGAATATGTTAATATGCTCAGCTTCAAGCAATTGCTCAGGTTAGCAATAGAGTCGACACCAAAATAGTTCTTTACTGTATCTGGTCTGGCGCTATCATTCACTCAATTTGACCAAATGAATAACAGAGTTAAACATAAAATAGTTCTCTAGTTTATCTGGTCTGATGATCTCTCCATGGAAGATATGTTTTGATTAGTGATCGCATTCACTCAATTAGATTAACTCAATAATGGGCTGAATTATATAAATACTTACAAAGTTAAATAGCCGCGTGAAGCTAGCACGGTTTCTCGCTGAGATAACATGAGTTCCAGCAACCTGGGGTGAAGCAACACCTTTCGCCAAGGCACCCTTGTCTACCATAGTTGGATTATTCAAATTGTCAACATCGGAGGCAGAAGAGGAGGGGGATTCACCTAGTGTATGATGATAAGAAGTCAGTAAGTGCAACTCTTAAAAAGAAGTCTAGTCCGACAATAAGAGAGTCAAAGACACTTCATCAATACTGATTGGCTACGGCTTTTTTGTTTCAAGTAAAGGAAAAACAGTGTTATTTGCACTAGTTTTACTTTTATTCCTGATACGAAAGAGTTAATCACTAATTAAACAACTTCTGGTGCTCAATTCATAATAATGCTATGGTTCCTCTTAGCTATTATTTTTATAAGAAAGGGACATTACTAATTTCCAGTCAACTATTTAAACTTCAATATTCCAAAAGACATTTTATAATAAAAAAATTCTAGGAATCAACTTTTCTGTAACTGTCAAAACATATATTACTAATACCTAATAATTGATAATTCTTGAAGAAATCCCTTTGAAGCATTGATCATCTGAGATAAATGTTATTTGTGTGAATTGTCATGATGGCATAGGGATAATTTAACATTCTACAATGTTCAGTCTCGTGAGAATAATTTACGGAGTTATATATCCATGATTGACTCATCTTTCATCTTCAACAACTCATAGATACAGCAAAGCATAAGCCTATGAGTACACAGAAATGGTTTTATCATAGTACAAGTAAAATGTTGAGAACATCCTGTCAATCCATATACAGAAAAACCACACCACTTCAGTAACATCAAAGGTCAAGCTTGAAGTCTAAAGGGGCATGCCAGTCCAATTGGAAGTGTCAAATAAAATTGGTATCATGATGTAAGATGTTATATTTTTCAGGTGAATCTCTAGAAAATACCTGGAGGAAAAATTTGCAGGGCTGTTTGTAGTTCATTTCTATATCTGTTTGCATTGAAATGAGAGGAATAGATTACTCGCATGTACGCGACCTCCATGCATTTATAGGCTAGTGAAACAGCAGCCATGTCTTTCAATCTCTCGTATTCATGGGCAACAAACCTATTAATAAACAAGAATAAATCCTCGAATCAGCATTTCTTGGTATTTCGTATTTCTGTAGTACTTCAGGATCTCCTTGGCTTTATAACAACTAATTTCTACAAAATAGGAGACGCTTAGGATCATACATTACAAGAATAGAAAATAAATAAGATGTTTTGAAAAGGCATCACTGAAATAAGTTTTTCTTACTTATCAGAAAGTAGTATTATGTAATCCTAAAGGGCATATCTCTCTTTGTGTGTGGAAAAGTAAAAGCTCCAGCTAATCACAGTATAATATGTCAAGGAAATAGATTAGTCAACAAAGATTTCAAAGATACATGGCATGGTGAGGAATCTGTTTCCAATGATTTTATGAGCTAATATAACACTAAATGGCATCAGCAGAAAACATAGTATTGAGTGGTGTTCCCTAAAGTTCTTGATAATGAATGAAGATTGTAAAAGAATAGAGAGTCGAATTTAAGCTTCATTCTAGCAAGAGGGTTCTTATTTCTCGATCATTCTTGAGAAACTTTATACTCCCCTTTACTGAATCTGTTATCGAGACATATTTTCATAACTAGTTCATCAAAGAATACAGCTCGGATATCTCAGCCAGCAATCCGGACGTTGTATGAAAGAAAAATCTACTTAGAGATTCTGCCATTAGGTTACAATAGTGAACAGATGCAATGACTAGACAACTCACTCGCACAGTTTTGCAGTGCTGCTATAGATTTGCCTTGACTGGTTCATTTCACTGTGTTTGGCGCTGTCATTGCATGATTCTAGCAAGGATGCTCCATGGAGAAACTTTAGGGTTGCTTGAAAGTAGAGACTTGTACTTTCACTTGACCCAGAGTTCTGGAAAAGAAGTCAGGTTATGCCAATAGAAGAGTAAATAAATGAACAAAAGAGAGCAAATAATAAAGGATATCATTGGCTCCCCTCTTATCTTTGGGATATGAAGGAAAATTATGTAAACCTTGAGGCGATCTGCCATATGTTTAAGGTTTGTGGCTTCTTTAATAGCATTTGCAGCAGCTTGACTTGTGGAATCCTTCCTAATAGGGCTGCGAGCATCCAGATCCCGGACCTTATGTGCAGGCGGAGTAGACTGTCGCAGACTATTAGGTGTGTTTCCAGAGTGGCTTTCAGATTTTTTAGCCTTTCTTGAAGCATTCAACATCTCTCCTTCAAAAGCATCCAGTGTCGACAAGCTAGCCACACCCTCCTTTTTGAATGCAGGAATTGGTTGTGAAGATTGAACTCTCTCTTTCTGACCTCTTATTGAAGGCGATGTTAAGTGTGCCTTCCCTTTCTCAGGTACTTCAATTTGCTGAGTTTTGTCAGAAGAAAGCTTTCTAAACGGTGTCCCATCATTTCGATCAGTTAGAGCAGCCTGCCTTTTATCCAGGCTGGATACATCTAATTTAACTTCAGCACCATCATGATGGACAAATTTCGATTGAATATCTCCATTCAATAATTTTCCAAAAGTATCTTTCTTAGAACCTTGCTGTGATCTGTCAGAACTGGCACCAAATTTATCCTCATACTTGTTTCTTCCAGATGTCGATTTCCCCTCATCTGTTCTTCGATCTGAAGATTCATTTGAAATATCAGGATCCTTAGTCTTACATTTTCCAGAACCAGATCTGACAGTACGATTCTTTTCTTTATGCTGAGACAACAAAACCTTCTCATCCTTTAAGGTAGACCCATTATTATGAAACTGACTGTTGTTCCTTCTTTCATTATTTAGGCCTTTGTCTGAGTTCTCTGTCCAGCAAGCATATTGATTAGCTTGACCTAATGGATCAGCGGCTACATCAGTGTCCTCATGAGTAGCAAAATCAGAACCTGTGATCTTCGCTTTGATTGTAGCACCTGATACATCATGTACATCTTTCTCCTGAAAGTCAAGTCCAGAGGACTCCAGTCCATGATGCTTGCCATTGGAACCTTCTTCCTTCTTTATCATCCCAGAACGATTGCTGCACCTATCATTTTCACCATAAGAAGACCTTTTTGGTGTAGAACTCGGAATAGAATTAGCATTCTTGGGATCGTCTTTTCTCTTGGGGTTCCTTTTAGCTGATGAAGATATATCCTTTTTTGAAATCCTCAAAGGAGACGAAGATACCGATTCTACTGGTGAACCTTTCAGTTCCTGAAGAGTAGTTCGGTTCTTATGTGAACCAGACACTTTAGAAGAGCTCGAAGTGGCTGCAACAGAAGGCTGCAACGCAGACAAATCCCTTTTTGAAAGATCTTCAGCATCTGCACTGCGTTGAGATAGAGTGCTATCTAGATCTTGTCCAACTTGCTCTTCCTTCTTACCTCTACCTTTTCCGTCAGCTCCTCCACTAGCTCTGCTTCTGCTGGAGACTTCCCCCCCAGATTTGGAGATCCTTGCTTTCTTTTCTTTCCTACCGCCATTATCACATGTCTCTTCCACAATGACACGGGGAGGTTGTTTCTCAGGATTCTGGCATTCACTCCATTTCCTCTTCTTAAGGGAGTCCTTACTGTCACTTTTATGGACTGAACCATCCAAAGAATGGCTTTCTGGGTTTTTTGCTAAAGACAAACTTTTCAATGAATCAGCCTTTGACTTGTATTTATATTTATCTCTAACCTTTTCCGATCCACTGTTCGACAAACCAGTACTGTCGTCATCATAATGTACATCATCTCTCCTGAACTTTTTACCTGTAGAACCATCCAATTCTGTCTCACTTATGTTCCTCATCTTCAATTTTTTTGTACCTGCAAAACATGCCCCATAAGGTAAAGGGAAGTTCCAGAAATTCAAGGATTTCATCAAATTCAAAGTATGACAGCTCCAGATATACCCCCATCAGAATGGTTCTCAAGCGATCTTCTCTTCTCTTTCTGTTTATGTCTCTGCTTCTCTATGGTTGAGCTACTTGGAAGGACCTCCAATTGATGCCCATTTTCATCAGTGGGAGAATAAGCAATACCATGCAAGCTTCTGCTATTTGGGGTTCCCTGATGATTTCTTTTGACGCAGTTTGATGACAGTGAACCTTCCTGTTTGGTCACACTTGACACACCTTTTGATCCGTAAATTTTCTTCCTACCTGCATCAACAGCTTGTATACCTGCTTTTTGGTGGTCTTGGCTGGCATGCAAAGTGTCAATAGAAGTTAGTCCTGAGAGTGGCCCACCAGGATATTCATGCTGACTAAATTGTTTGTCAGAAGCAGGGGCCACCGCACCACTCATCGGCACTTGGTAAAGAGCTCTTAGAGCCTTTGTTGTTTCCTCTTCACTGATACCACATCGATTCATTCCAGGCCTAGAAGATGAAGATAATTAATTAGCATTCATAAAAACATCATAAATAGCAGAAATTGTTTTCTGTTGTAATGATCAAGCATAAAGATGATAGTCTTTCTACTTAACATCCTATACCTATTTACCTTAAAAACATGAACTCTCCTGAATAGAAATAATTACTTATAGCAAGATAAATAATCATGATAAAAGGATGAAAGCAAGGTTGGAGAATACTTACAACCAGGTTTGCAATCTACAAACCCACTTCTTGGGGAGACTGTCTGGATCAGTGCCAAGTGGCAGTATACGCCAAGTCTGACACTTGTCACAACATACCCAATCTTCTTTAACTAAAGGAGCCCCTGCTCCTGGAGGTACAGCAGGGTTGGATTCACAGACGGTGTGAGGAGCCTCATTTGAAGCCAACCTAGGATACTCTGCGGAAGTAAACAGCTTCTCAGTTTCCCTACCATTAACTTTTTCTTTCATTGAGCTATTACGTTCAAGTCTCTTCTTACTGATAGCATCAGAAACCTTAAGCATTTCCTTTGAATGAACTTTCTCCAAACCAGTTTCAGCATCTTCGAGTTCTACATCACTGAAGAATTCTTTGTATTTATCCCTGGCTAGGTTCTTTTTCATGTCCTCCGAATCACTTTTAGATATGAGGATCTTGCTAGAAGAGGTTTTCTTTCCCTTAGATGCTATGAACGAATCAGCAACAGAACCTTCTTTTATCACCTCGGTACTTTGGGCATTATGACATTGATTTCCTTTGGGCTTCATTGTGTCTCTAGATGCAAAAAGTTCCCTTTCAGGAGCCAGTTTCATTCCATCCCCATTGTTGGAGGAGCTTTTCTGATGAGATGGCTGCCCGATGGGACTAACCACATCTAAACTTGGCGCTTTCCCGTCTTTAGACTGCCCGTTGTTGGACGAATCATCAGCTTCCTCCTCTTCATTGTGGCCTTCTTTCTTCAAGTATCCTGAGCTGTGATGATTACAATCTGTCCCTTTATTTTCCATACTTCTCCTAGATGAGGAAACCTTTCCATCAGACCCGTCAATGGAATTTTTGTCTATTGCAGTGACAGACAGCAAAGAATTCTTGGATGCCTGCTCAGAGGATGCTTCTTTAGTCTTACCCTTAGCGGCTGTTTTTGAACTGTCAACTGTCTTCTCTGCATTTTTTGGAGGATCGGCAAGTGGATTAGATAAAAGAGGGAGTTGCAAAGCCTTTGAAACAAGTTCTTCACAGGCAAGACCATCAATATCGATCTCCTTCTTCGTTAATAAGGGACTACAATTTTGATTATCATAGCCGTTGCCCTTTCCCAAGGATTCTTTGTTGCAAAGTTTCATTTTCCTTGCCTCTGAAACTTTTGCATTGGCATAATGAGTACCATTCACTAATGCCAAAGTTTCAAGGCTTGCCTTTTTCTTCCCTTCATATCCACATTTTCCCGAAAGCTTTTCATTTTCAGTCAAGCTAATCAACTCGTCTGGGAGGGGGGATAACAATAAGATATCACGTATTGGATGTGTGGTCATAATCTGCTCCAATGGTTTCATTACAAAAATTGCAGACACCAAGGTTAGCTTAAACCAAAAAGAAGAAAAAACAAAGCAAACTTGATGCTTGTGGGAAGATTCACCTGAAGTATACAAGTAGCGGATTCATCTGGGGAAACCTGAAGGTCATGGGATACCCCTTCATTACTGATGGGGCTACCATCCAGCGATGATGATGGAGATACATCTAGCCCAAGACCACTGTAGATATCGGCATTCTTTCGGGTCGACAGATTTTTGGTACCAACTTTGATACGCACCTTAAGCGTTTTCGGGTCAGACGCATTTCTTGCCTTCTTCACTTTTTCACTTTTTGAATTGGAATCTTCAGCTTGAGTAGTTGATTTGGCGGAATTTCTTTCCCCCTTACATTGTGGAGGCTTAAGTGCAGGTACTGCTGCTGAACGGGCAGAAGATGCTACAGGCCTTCCTGATATAGAAGTGCTTGATGATCCTAACGAGGTTAGTCGACCACCCTGTATAATTGAAAGATGCATATTGCTAGGTAAAAGTAGAATATCAATGTGAAATCATAATACTTCTCTGTTGCAGTAACTATTACATAAAAAATCATAAGGATTCATTCACGGGTTACGTACCTCAGGAAGCAGATTGTTTGGTGATATTTGTGTGTTATCGTTGTTGGCTTCTGCTGGAGTCCTTGGATGAGACCAAGAAGGAGAACGCTGATAAGTAGGTAAAAATGAACCATACCCACCAAATCTTGACCCTGTCAATATGCAAAATCAATAATCGTAAGCTCATGGCATAAGCCTCGTTACTGTTAAATTTGTGCTTCTGGGGATACCCTTTTTCCAGTATTACATACCCAGATTCTCAGCTGAAACTCCACCTTCAAAATCCCTTTGAAAATGTCCCAAAACATTGTGGAGTTTCTCATCCTTGACAGAGTAAGAGAACAGATATATGAGAAACTGGAAGAGTGTTGCCATCAGAGGTGGATAACACAGTTATAAACACTAACACACAACACCTGCTAGAATACTTGCACCAACTCACTAATAGCCCCCAGATCAACTCTAAATAAAGACGTTATAAACAAAATACAGACGCGGGTTTTTCCAACATCACTGTATACTTGGACAGAGACTCGACGCATTCTTGCCTAAAATCATGATACATTACATCGAAGGAGGGCTCTAAAGAATAATTTCTGATTAGAGAAAAATTCTAACAGTTTTATGTCAGGGTCGGAAAGAATTTAATCGCTTCTCTCTCTTTTGGATGACGTAAAAAGAAAAATTAATCACTTGTCTCTACACGTAATAGAATTACAAACTTAATCCTTCCACATTTTTCGGTAGCTTTTAGTCTAGCTAGATAAACATGGATGTAAGGATAAGTTGAGATTTAAACACTTACGGATTCAAAGAACTCCTTTTTCCTTAAAAGATATATCTTCTTTTTAAGTATAGCAATAAATGATCCTTGAATAGAGAGGAAATATTACAGATAAATTCCCAACCCCAACTAGTTTGCGTTGAGACATGGCTGATTGATACGTTGGCCACCAAAGCCCTTGCTTTACGGCGAGAAAATTCATGAGTCCCAAATTACTACTACATTATAATATAGTTATCATATACGTTATATAATCATTTACTCCCTCAATTCCATCGTATATGGTAGTGTTGGACTGGACACAGAGTTTTAAGAACACAAATCAAAAGTACAATATAAACTTGTGATCTTAAACATGCCATGACATTTAAAGTTAAAGATGAAAAGTTTAAAGTTAATCATTTTCGAAATATAGAAAGTTGTCATTTTTTTGGAACAGATTAAAAATGGAAAGGATATCGTACAAAATCGAATAGAGGAAATACTTATAATTAATGCAAAGTAAATTCTTTTCAACTATGTTTTGCTGCTTGCCTGCCACGAATTACATATCACACGGTTCCAAAAACTTACGCCACTAGGTCGAGTACTCGAGGCAATTAATGTAAATTTCTTTCTCGATATAAGCTAATTATGTTCCATGTTTTCTCTTACAAATATTATTCGAGGTTTAATAACATTCCATTTTCCATTTTCATATCAAGTTTTTCTCTAGGCCTCTTATTAAAATTGGTCTTTAGACTATCAATTATATTAAGCAGCCACTACAGGAGATAGACAACACAACACATCACTAAATGGTACCATAGCAGAAAATCAATACACAAAATGAACCAATTACAATCAGAATCCAAAACTTAAATACTTCAAATTCGATCTCCATTGTAAATCCATAACTGTAATCAATACTAAACACAGAAAAATAGAAACTCTAACAAAGAAGAAACTCACGAGGTAAGATAGAGAAACATCAGGGTCAATGGTTGAATCATCATCATTGTAAGCCTCTCCTTCTTCAAGCTCAGTTTCCTCCATATTTTCTGCTCCACAATCAAACCCTAAACCTATCCCCTTCCTTCCATCTCTACTCCCAACAGAAATCATATAAAATAAATCCTCACAGAAATTCAAGGTTTTTTCACTTTTCACACCCCCAAAAAAACTAGCAAAAAACCTCTACAGCTTTTAGCTACAAAATACACATTAATCAATTTTTCACCTCAACCAACCGAGATCGCAAGCAAAAAATTTACCAACCAAACTGACCTTAATAAGTTAATTAAAAATAATAATTAAATTAACCAAAAAAAACTGATATAGATTAAGAGAGCTAATTGAGATTAATCCGAAAACTGTTGGATCGGGTTTAGTAAGATCTTTGTAAAGCTCAAAAACTATGAGCAGAGAAAAGACAAGAGAGAAAATGGAGAGAGAGAGAGAGAGAGAGAAACTCTGGTTTTTGGTGTATTGCCAGCCGCGTTTATTTTGTGCTTTTTTTTTTTTTTTGGTAACAGTTAAATTAATGGAGTTAATATATATATATCTTATGAATTCTGAATAAATTTAGGGAGCAAGTAAAAAATCTTAATATGATAAAATATATACAGATATTATTTATGGCTCAAAGGTGAGATAAAGAAATTATTGTCAATGATCTTTATTAAAAGAATTTTTTTTTTTTTTTTTTTGTGGATGGCCTGAAGCTTGTAAAAGCAGCTGCACTATATAAAAAGATAGTTATAAACTCTCGGCTTATGTGAAAGACGGTATTTTAAAAATTATAATAAAATATCATATTTATTATACATATCCAGATATATAATTTAGTGCAATTTGAATTTAAATTTTAAAAATTTTAAATAAATTTAACGATCAAGTAAAATGATCGTATTATTTAAAAGACAAGTACTTTAATTATTGTAAGATTGTGCTTAATTATTCATTCTTGATGTATTTAATCTATTACAAATTGAATTTAAATTTTAGACATTTTGAATAAATTTAACAAGCGGGTAGTATTATTTAAAAGATACCATTAAATTTAACATTATATTAGAATGTTTTGTTATTCGGATAACCTAATGCAAATAAAATCTTTATTTTAGAAATACCAAACAAATTCAAAAATTGAGTAAAATGATCATATTATCTAAAATGTGTTTATTTTAATAATATTTATAATAAGATGATGTTTTCGTTATTTGATATATTATTTGTTACAAACTGAATCCAGAATTTAACAATAAAATTTCGAATAAATATGAACAAAATGATTGCATTGCCTTAAAATTATCGTTTTAAACAATCATAATAAGATATCCTTAGCTTTTATTTTTCGTATTCGATGTATAATATTTTGTAAAATAAATCAAAATTAAGTTTAACAAGCGAGGAAAATGACGGCACTACCTAAAAGGCATTGCTTTAGTTAACATTTCTAATAGGCTAGTAAAACAATTTTTTTATCTAGAATATGTTGCTTTAATTAAAAGTTTATTTAAATGATAATATTGTATTATTTGTGTAATCATAGAATGAATTTCTAATTTAAAAATCTCCAATAAACTAATAAGCAAGGAGATTTTATTTTTTTTGAAATAGAGTTTTAGCTTAATATTATTTATTGCCTTTTTTTTATCATTTTACGATGCTGGCAAAAACTAAAATGATTTTATTATATAATTTAATATTATTATAAAATCTAACTTTAAATTCCTTAATTATTTTACCTAATATGACTATATATATATATATATATATGAGATTGAGAATTTTCTTTTTAAACTTTAGTAATTTCATGTTGATACTAGTTAAAAGTGACTATTAGTACTTGATTTTATAATTATCCACTATGAAAATAACAGTACGGTCAAAAAAATTTATAATCTTCGATTTAACAAAATAAGTAAATTTTTTATATTAAAAGATAAGAAGAAACCTTATATTTATTTAATTAAAAATTATATCTAATTTGATAAACTATATTAATATATTTCTTAAAATAATAGTAAGAAAACACATTCTACTTGATATACTATATTTATATATTTATTTTAAAAGGTAGAAATTTATGTCTTGATAATTTATTTATTTCTAATTATTAGCATAATTTGAAACACTTCCCATCTTAGGTAAGACTTCATGATCTAGCTTTGAAAACTTTCTTTTAATTGGAATAATCATTATAAAAGTTGTTAAAATATACTATATGTTTAGTACTAGTCAAAAGTGATGGTTCGTACTTGATTTAGAAATATCTTTATTTTTTTATTTTTGGTAAAATTCTTATAAATTTAAATATCCACTTTGGAGATTTTTTAACACTATTAGTTAGGATCGTGTGTCAGATTGTTGTCGAGTGCTCACTTTGGTTGAGTTCCTATTTTGGCCAAATACATATATTTTAATTACTCCTCTAAAATATTTATTTTAGCACCTTTGTTTATTTTATTTTAACCCTTTAACTCTATTTTTCACGTATCATTTAAACATAAAAAGATTAAATAAAAAAGTTTATAATTCCATTATATTTGTACTCTTTATCTAATTATAATTTTATACTTTTTGTTGATATTTATAAAAGAATAAATAAGATTATATAGTTTTTATGCATTTTGTGCTAAAAATAAAATACAAAAGTAGGTCGATACAAAGTTTATTAACAAATCGATGAAGCCCGCAGTGTGTTTTTCTCGATTTGGTAATGCTGTTACTAATGAACCAAAATCTGATACTAGAGATGAGTTAAAAATTAAAAAAGAAATGTATTTCGGCTACATGAAAAAAAAATCATTAATTAGATGTTTCTTACCATTTTTATTCTTGTCTTTAAATGATACATGAAAAATGAACTGATGAATTAAAATATTATAACAGTTGTCTTTGTATTTGACCTTCTATGCACCTTTTATTGACTGCCTTATTATTTTCAATTAGATTGCAAAGCAAGAAAGAGTCAAAAATAGTGTAATTTCTTAGGAGTAGAGAATTGGGACTAGGGGTGCTCAATACCGGGTTTGACCGGTATCGGACCGGATTTGACCGGGATGTACCGGTACAGGGATGTACCGTACCGGTACAGGGATGTACCGGACCGGGACGAACCGGTACCGGGACGGGACGGGAAGA
>JBDJHY010000116.1:14876326-14897572 GCA_039654485.1 Withania somnifera | reverse complement strand
CAGATTATACTCTGAACTTGTTGATGTTGCTTGATGATTTCTCATGATCCATGAATATTACTTGATGTTTTATTGATAATTGATTTGATTTGATATAGTTGACCATCCTGAGGTGATTACTATAATAGTAGAGTTGGTGATAGTTGTTCATTGTGAGAGTCCTTATATTCATGTATATCTTGTTTCATATTGTTTGTTGGGCTGTTGTTTATAAATGTATGTAGGTTGTAGTATCGGAGGATGGTTAGATGTCAGGAGTAGTTACTAGTTTTTTATATTTAGACCAGTCGATGACGCCGCTGAGTACCATGTATTGTACTCAACCCTTGCCTTTTTCTGGACTTTGTGTCGGTGTTGCTGCGGACCAATATTAAGCTCTCTCTCTCTTTTAAGACTTAGGCGCTTATCCAGGGACTTCTAGAGGTGGTTGTCGCTCGTTCGTAGTCTCCTGAGTCTTTTTTTATTATCTTTGAATTTTTACTTTTCTTGAAAGAGAGTGAGATTTACCAAACTTTGTATAAACTATCATTTAGTGACTTTGTACAATGCTACCTGGTTTTGGGGTTGTATTAGATGATTTTCGTATTATTATAGATATTTACTTGCGTATTACTTTTCGCGTTTATTTTGGTTTCCATTTGGTTTATTTGTGAGTTAGGCTGACTTACCAGGTTGGGAAGGTAGGTGACATCACGTCTGAATTTTTGGGGCGTGATAATTCATATTTATGAGATTTATTAAATACTATCACATTCACCAGGGAATGGATCTACTAGCGATCACCAGGCAACTTTTTCGCTCTATAGGGATCCGGGGGGCATAGCACAATTCTTCTTGTAGGAGGGTTGTTTGCCTGAGTGACTGCCCACGTGTTGTGCATCTCTGGTGTTCTGCTCGTGGGGAGAGGGATACGGTAAAGTGGGGTCCTTTAACCTGTGCTCACTTTCATTTTAAATTCTTTTTGTAAGGCCATTTGTAATTCTTCGATTCCGCGCGGTCGAATTTCTATTAATAATTTTGGGACTTTCAATTCATAAATGTAGATCTCGGACCTATGAATGAGGGATATTTCCAAAACTCACTATGGTTGTGGCGCGAAGTACTCTTGTGCACCTACGTCTGAGTTAGAATACCCCAAACAGTGTCATATGAACACTTGGAACAAAAAGGATTTTGAAGAAAGTCAGTTACCTATAGTTGACCGATAGAGCTTAATTATTTTTATTCAAACTTAAAGCTAAGACATTCTCCTTAAGGAATGGAGCATAAATATTTGAATGTGCCTTAGTCTATCAAATCATGATAGCTTAGAACCTCTTTCAAGATATTTTTTCTTCATGAGTAAATCGAGGCATACATATAATGTAGAGAATCTCTCTCTAACATATCTTTTAGAGTATAACAAAGTTCAAATAATTTATGTTTTAGGAGTTATTAATATTAATCTCCTTCATCTTCATATTCAATGAAGTAAATCAATGAATTGAATTTAATGACTTTACGTCAAAAACACATTATTTTTCCTTGGCCATTATAATTAAAAATGGTGCATTAGAACTTAAACCCAACATCTTATCCATATAAAGGTGATTTAGGCCATAAATTGATGGGATTCAAACCAAATCATGATGCACTAGGACTCCAATTCGAGCCTATGTTTTATCCTTATGGTGCGATGATACTTAAATTTTATTGTCTTACCCCAATCAATAACATGATAGGTCAAAGTGTAATTGGCCTCATCTATGAACCGTTAAAAATATAAGCACTTTTAGTAAATAAAAATGATTTCGGTCATAATGTCAATGATATATAAATAGTTGTATACCATATAAATTCATGAGAAATAAGATGAATATAGTAGAAAAGAAGAACTGTAAATATTCAATTCACTCGGTGTTTTCTAGTGAATATATATGTGTTTTCTCTTATGGCAACAAATTATAAACACCCAGTAGCTAATTTATTATATACATATTTAAATCTCCATTTTGATAGAAACCAGTTGATAAAATGAAAAATTCAATCTGAGCTTGGTTTCACACATATAAGTAGATTTAGGTTATCTGTTCCATAATCCAACAACAGCATACCAATTGGGACTATATGTGTATATGTTTCATAATCCATATATCGAATGAGATATTATATTCACATTTTTTGTTAAGATGGCTTTAAAAAAACATACCTTCGATCGTTTTAAAACATTGCCTGAGTGCTCAGACATATTTGCATTAAAACCTTACAAGTGTACAATGTAACAACAGTACATGTGCGCAAGGAGTTCAAAAATATCAGGACAGGACAAACACATTAAGGTAGCAGTAAACATGATTATGAGAAATTAGTCATACCTACAATTTTATAATAATGTAATAACATTAACACATGCACCAAAAGTACAATGTGTGCATGTTTTTATATAATCACATCATGTTGTTTAAACTCAGCACTATAAATATTTTGTGTGAAATTTCATGCTAAAAGTAGTAACTTAACTAATTTCCTATGGAATGATACATAGAAGTTTATATATAAACCAAAAATATATCAATAAATATTAGATGGTACAACTCAATAACTGCTGCAGAATTTGTTTTGTGTTATACATTAAACACCATAATTATAATCCATTTTGCTAATTCTGTTCGTTCATTGATTACAGTACATTCCAATTCAAGAAACAAATAAATGATTAAGAGTCATGCCTAGAGATAGCTTGAACATATAAAAGACACCAATGATGAACATATATGCACGTCTTCTTGGTTATGCGTTCTTTTAAAACACCAAAGACAAACATACCTCAATTAATTAGAGCCTGATAACGTATTATGAAATAATAAAAAAAATATTTAGGGTGAAGAAAGAAGTTTGAGGAATGATTCAGGGATTATTTACAATAAAGAGAAAACCTTTTATTTATAGTAAAAATTGGCCTAATTTACTCTTTTCTTGATAGACATAAGAAGGAGACATTTAATAGAATTGATTTAACTTTTTCTTGATAGACACAATATAATATAAATACTTTTATAATAAGGGAGAATTATATAACTACTTATACCCCTTATTATATTTACTTTTCATCCCACTAATTAAAAAAAATTACAATTCATCTCACTTTATAAAAATATCACAATTACTTTATCTGATACATTGTCTCTAACTACCGTGTATTATTAGAGTCAAACTTTCAATTTTTATGACGGAAAAATAACATCATTCAGAACTACCACTGAGAAATTTTTGTCCGTTAATACACTTTCAATTGTTATTCGCTTCATCCACATCTCGCCAACGACGAGCCTTTTTGTGAGTCATTGTATGCGTCTTTCTTCTAGTCCAGCCTAGTCCGATCAGGTGTGCGGCTGCGGCGGCGGATGACCCAAAAAAGTCGCCGGCGAAACTTGCTGTTAGAAGTCGCCGACAGAAAGAAGTCGTAGGAGTGTTCATAACTGTTGACACTCTAGTATCATATACCTGATATGTACATTATAATGTATCGGATACATTTGGTACAAGTGAACAAACGTCATTACTATCAATATTTACACTTCTGTTAAACTATATCCCATGATACATGTAACTGTTGAACTAATATTTTAAAAACATAATTTATTAATGATACATTACATCTAATACATTATTTCAGTTATGTATCAATAAGATAAATATCAGAAAACTGATACACGACTCATAGTTGAGACATGTTACTTTGTTAGATCAAATAAATAACAAAATTAGAACCAAAAATTATATCTCACATAACATAGATTGCAATATATCCAAAACATCCGATCCAAATGTATCAATATCATCACTAATAGCACACCTTTCTCCTTTAAATTATATCCCATGATATATGATTAATGTATCAGTGCTGTTAAATTAATATTTCAAATATATGTCACTAAAGATGCACTGCATCTGATAAATTCTCCAAATTCTTCAATGCGATCGACACCTTCTGGTTATTTGGCTTCTTATTTTCCTTTTTTTTTTTTAATAATTTTTTATTTTGAAATTCTACACAAAAAAAAAAAAAAAATTGTTATTAAAAAGTTGCTGAGACCGTCGTTTAATAGCTCTGTGTAACGATAATTGCGTAATATATTCAATCGAATATATCACACAAGAAAAAAGTAAGCGGGCCCTTCATTGCTTAGTAAACTATTTATTCTCCTACACCAGGATTTGACCTCACTGTAGTCTCTAAACATTCATTGACCTCACAGGTTACCTAACCTCTAGCTTTTACCTACATTGTTTTGAACTAATCAACTGCATTCAGTATACTCGACTAGTTGATCCACACGAACATAGAACAACCATAGCAGAACCTTATTTCAACACGTATACAACAACTGATCAGACTCCAGCTTTTCACCACTTCTGTACATACTCTTGAACTACTTATAGCATTTTACTGCGAGAGCAATGACTCGAGAGCTCTCGGGTCACTGATGGGAGGACTACATGCGAAATTTTGGCAAACCAGGGCTCTCACTCTGTCCACAGCAGCATTGTCTTTTGCCAGCAACGCGACATTCCCATTATTTTCTTCCCAAAATCCCACCTCTTCCACATCGGTGGGATCAATGTGAATCACCTATTAAGAATCAGTACCAGTAAGAAGCAAAATTCCATTTACAATAATATGAACGGTTTAGCAACTACACAGGAAGTACTTACTGTCTTGTTAGGATCATATGATGCATGAGCAGCAGTAATCATGTTCTCGAACTCCTTAGACGACTTCAGTCCAACTAGAACTACTTGCTTTCTAGAAGGAAAAGGCAGCATATCTGCTGCACAGCACATTAGTGGCACAGCAACAGCCGCATCTTTCAACCTCTTCTCAAAAACCGCCTATTAAATGCAAACGTTATAAATTTACTGCAATAATACATGGATTATATAGTCAATGTAAGGTGCAGAAAGTTCCAAGGCGGGAAGCGTACCAGAACATGTTCTGCAGTCTCTCTGTAAAGTTTGGATTTGTCACCAGCAACAATAGAGGCCAACCTCACTAGATTAATCACTGAAACAGAATTCCCAGAAGGCTCGGCCCCATCATGATCTTCTTTCACACGTAGAAGAACAGAAGGATCTTCACCAGTTGTGCTAAAATAACCTCCTCCGGCTTTGTCAAGAAATAATTCGTTCTGCAAGAAATAGGTCAACAGTAATAAGAACTCGTCCCATTCACCAGACGATCCTAAATTTTCCTTACCTGGGTCTCCTGAAGTTCAAGTGCCCAACCCAACCAGAAGACTGAACCACCAAATTCGTAAAGATCCAGTAGACTTGCTATCAGAAATGCATAATCATCTAGAAACCCAGGTGCTTTGGAGGGACCATTCCTGAAGCTATGCTGCAGCCTGCGCGTCTGTTCATTATAAAGGTGTTTCCTAATAAAAGATGCTGCTTTCTCAGCGACATCCATGTACTCATTGGGCTGAATATAACAAGAAAAATCAGTTAAGCAGACAACACAAAAGTAACTGCCATCAAGAGTACCTAGTCTAGGACGTCCAGTTGACTAAACGTGTAGCCAAGATATTTTGCAATAGCTAGACTTTGGAACAAGAAAAATTTAACTAATCATTCTCAAAAAATAAGGTTTTAACAAATGGGCATAGACAAATCCTGTGATGCACATTTTGGTTAAGACATGCAGATTTGGAGAACAATGAGGATCTGTATTTCATTAAGCATACTGAAATTAAGTGCTAAACAAAAATTTTACCAACAACAGTCAAAGATTCTCCACATCTGCTGAGACTACACAGGTGTCATGGATTTATCAAACTAACCTATCTCTTAGAAGTTAAAGGTGGCTCTGAAATCTTACATCGGTGCCAGTCACAGGAAAGTAGAATTTTGTTCCCTCTGGTTCTCCCTTAAGGATTTTTGACGCCCTGGCGAGAGATGAAATCACTAATCCATTCCACGATACAATAACCTACAATAAAGGATCGCTCCTCTCACTAAACATAATAGAAATAAAATAAACACACTTGCGAAAAATTAATATACCTTATCGTCCAGATGCGGTCGGGGACGTTTTGACCTCGCATTAAAAAGTTCTCGGCGAGCTTTCCCCAGGATATTAAGATACTCCTCAACAGGCAAGGCATGTTTTGATGCCATTGCAGATGTACTTCTTCTTTCTATTAGCACGTTTTTTTCCTTAAATTCATTATGTGGATCACTCCTACTTGAAAGATCACAATTGCCCGAGGGTTTTATATAGTAGTGATCCTTGACGAGCATCGCATGCTCGCCTACTATGTTGTCAACCTTCAGAAAGATATAACCTAGTCAAAGTAAGCACCAAAGCTGACCACTGGCAGAAAATTGTGGCAAACAAGTAATTCTCTCTATAGGTACTCTGTTTTCCTTTTTATGCTTTTTTAAATGAATGGAGTCATGTCTTACAAGGCTATATTTCTATTAAAACTGTATCCCTCTATGTGGATTTGGCTAATCATTGATCCAACTGTTTTAGCATGTCTGACATATGGACCTTTTTTGTTGAAGTACTTACGCCTTCAATGACAGCAAATGAGAGTAAATAGGATTTATGCAACCCATGCCAGAAGAGCTACTTGCTGGGTTTACTTGATTTCTAATCTGGTTCAGAAGCAGATCAATGCAAATCTATGCTGACCTTGCATCGTAATTGGATGTGCCCAGTCTTCAAGTTATAACTTATAAGCAGGATCAGTTGTTGACCTTTCCATGCCATTTTATGACACTTATCATGGATAATCTACCATAGATGTGTATGTGTTTCCATAGAATACTGATTAGTCTTAACTTCTTCAAAAATCAAATTCATTGAACAACTCCAATTCTAAATAACAATTTAATGTTCCACTTTAATGAGTCGAGCCGACTCCTAAACTGATATACCATATCTCCTCCATATTGTCATTTTCCAAAACCATATCAGAGATTCCTCCAAACTGTAAAGATTTGCAACATGAGGAGCCAGATATAAAGATACAATATAAGCTGCAGCCTGGAGGCCAGTTATTCCATACAAATAGTCAAGAAGATATTAGCGAAGAAATGATTTCTACATGTGTGAAATGCACGCAGTTTAAACAACAAACAAGAAACGATACTTCTTGAAAATTTGACTGTAATAACAATCAAGTTAATAAGTACCTCGGTACTAGTCCAGACATAGAAAGCACCCTCCTTTTTCCGCGAGGCACCTTCAGATTCGTAACTATCAGCATCTTCAGCTGAAAATATTTCACCACTTGGACCAATCATATCCCTTCTCAGGTAGTCAAGTATATCACGAGACATAGTTGAATGAAACACATCCTTTGTGATACAAAAAGCATCCAGATAGACATTAATAAGTTGACCTTGATCATATAACATTTTCTCAAAATGAGGAACTGCAAGAAGCAGGAAAGGAACACTCATTCATTGAAGAACAAAAGTTGGATTTAAAACTAATATCAGAATAAATACATTATCATTTAGCTCACCATGCCAGCATTCATCCACACTGTATCTGTGAAAACCACCACCAATATGATCATGGATACCACCCCTAGCCATGCATTCTAAAGTGAACAAGACCATTTTTAGAGCATTCTTGGCTTCACCTGATTTTCCAGTCTCCCCAGACCTCTTTGAATTATAAAGCATCAGCTGCATCTCAACTGGCCTAGGAAATTTGGGTGCAGAGCCAAAGCCACCATATTCTGAATCATAGCTTTCAGCTAGCTGCAGCAAATGTAGGGATATGAAGAAATTAGACCATCATCATTAACTACAGCACATATACTGGGAATCGAATTAATAAATCCTTAAGACTAGCATTCAGATAGTCAGATCTAAGGAACATGCTAAGATGCCATATGATCAAGTCAGAGAGAGACAGCACCCTGAGGTTGATGGAGAAAAGGGGCAATATATATCATGAAAAAGCTGAAGTATTCTGAAGAATCTTAAATAATAGGAATAGCAGCGGTAGAGAAGAGACAGGAGAAGTTAGCAGGTCTCTCTGAAGCATCAAATGTTGTTTTGCTCACAACTAACTCCAACCCAGGTTGCGGCAACATGCAAAGACGACTTAACAATAGATCTGCAGAAAATCTTACATGATCAGCACATTTACACACTGCAGTTTGCAGAACCTCATCTGGGAGTTTATTTGACATTGAAGTTGCTGCCAAGGCTTCTGATAATTGTTCTATTGCAAAGGCCCCACTCTGGACAAGCATATCTCTCTTGCTATTCCATGCTTCTTTAACTTTCCTGAGCATGATGATGTACACAGGAATATACTCAGAAGTTTGAATCGATTGATGCTGTTTGACAGCATTTGAGTTTAAGAAACATGCCATCCATACTTATAATGCAGCAGAAATTTATGTTGAAAGTACAGAATGAGCACACCTAAGTATAGTTTTAAATCCTGGCCTTCCATATTTGTCTTCTGGAGGAAAATAGGTCCCACCCACCAAGGGCTTCAAATCAGGTGAAAGAAAGGTACTTAGTGGCCAACCACCACCACCATACAAAGCTTGTACATATGTCATGTACACCTGAGACAGAACAAAGCTTGAGCTACTCAAAGCAGATCGCACCACTATGGACAAATTGAAAATCAGACAATCACTGAGGAACCAAGTTACATCAATAAAATGCCAATCTAATCATGTTGCAGAGCCTCTTGTTTTCCACATTTGCACATCAGATAACCAAGGAAGTGATGGAAGCAAGTTATTTGCAGAGAGAAAGTCCCTAACAATTAAGATCACCAAAACACAAAAACTAAGCATAACTCAAGGGGGCTAGGACTATATGAACTTGTTGTTTCCATTTGCTTGTTTCTTCCTTGTTGATACCAGCAGACAATAGCTAGCTGGTTGGTAGGTAGTGAGAGGACTCTTCATACCTGGGAGGCCTTAGCTACTCGTGTGGGTACACAGAAGAAGGTTGGCAATAATATTTCTTTGGCCACTAGAGGGGTTTTATTTGTTTAGTCATTTAAATGGTGACTGGTTTTTCTAACTATGCGCTATACACCTCATAGGGATCTAGCTTTCAACAGCCTAAATAAAAGAGAGGACTAGCCAAAACGCAAAAGAACATCTAAGTCAAGTAAATCCGACGAAAATAGGGAGGAAAAGGAGATGGAATCACAAAGTCCTTTCTTTTGAGTCCAAAATGAATCATTTAGAGATCCTATTTCTAGTCCATTCTATTTTCTTTTGGTAGTTCGATCGTGGAACATCCTTTTTTACTATATTTCCGGAGTATTTAGTGTGTGATTTGCTATAACTGATCCTATTGAGAGGAGTAAGAATGAGTGTCATCTTGATAGAATAGAGATGATTCTACGTCGTTAGATATTTATTATAATATTTGAAATAAGAAATAAATTAAGAAATATTTAAACTATATTTATGTTTAAAATTTAGAGCTTGTGTCCGGGGCTCCAAAAAATTTTCAACCAAAAAGAATATAAATAAATCTAAATAGAAAGATCCTTTTCTTCCGCCCCTATTTATTTATATGTCGGCCAAAAAGAGACCCTATTCTAGATAGCCCGGGAATAAGTGATGATCCGAGAATTCTTACATAGAAAATCCTTGATTTGATTTAGGTTAGGTTATTTTATTAAAACATCATGGTTCTAGTATGAATCTAAGGGATCTTAATAAGAGAGATACTATTTATAGTAAAGAAAACAAATAATAAAAGTCATATTCCACGAAAACCAATTCTAACAAAATGGAAAAAAGTGATTCAAGATAAGTAACAAAATAACGATAAAAGATGGGATAAGAACTTAATAAATTTAAAATTTTCTATTTCGTATGTGTTGCAACTAGTATTTGGGTGTTTTGTTTGTGCTGCACGAGATGAAAGTCTCGTATATAGTTCTCAGTCGGGGAGTTCTGCTCATATCAATAAAGTATATGATTGGTTCGAAAGATGGCCCGAACACCACAATTATAAAAACAACAACGAATATGTATGGATCATGCATGAACTTTTCAGTGTGGTCTATTGTCAATCACAATTGTAAATTTTTTAATCTACCTATCCATTTAGCAAATAAATAGCAGTTCTTTTGATTAATATGTATAATCTTTGATCATTATTAATGATTTTTTGATAGTTGAGAAAGCTATTCCTCCATGGAAAGGCCTCATCTTTTTTTATAATAAAAGTTGGCTTGGTATCTTTTCATACACAAAAAAGGAAGATAGAATAGCAATACAAGTTCAACCGAAATGATCTTAATCCAAGAAACTAGTTCAGACGAGAATCAACCTGAAATGCGACTTGAGAATAATACAATAAGACTTTTTACCTTATCAACATCCGGACGCTCCTCTCTATCAACCTGTCCACATACAAGTAAAGGTACCAAAATGTCTTTTAGTCCAAATTTATAGATACTAGCGATATATATGTAGCGCAAAATGTTAAAACTTTCAGATTCACCTTGATACTAACGAACCAATCATTCAGCAGTTTGGCAACTTCTTCATCTTCAAAAGATTCAACTTCCATGACATGACACCTATCAATGAATAAGAACATTAGTCTTCCACTAGTATCAGTACTATATTTATTTCTAGCACCTTACATAGTAAAAAATCGAAAAACTTACCAATGGCACGTACTATAACCAACTTCAAACATCACATGACAAGCACCACATGATCCATGACCAAACAAAATATGACATTAAAAGATGCCAATATTAGCGACTTAGCGTTTAGGAAATCAGAATTGAATCCTTTGGAAAACCTCTAGTAGAGTTAAAGGGGTACGAGAAAAAATTACAAGTAATAAATGAAACACAAAAGTTACTGACTTGATAAAAAGATTGGAACATCCCTTCTGCGAGCTTCAGCAAACGCCTCCTCACCCCATGGATACCAATCAACCTTGCCATCATGAATAAAGGTTAAAAAAAAAAAAAAAAAAAAAAAAATAAAGTTACTAGCACCCAAACATCACACACAAATTTATTTGTCCTTTTAGTAAACAGAGTCAAATGCAAATCAGATTTCCATCAAGCAGGACTATCACTAATCAACTATCCCCCAATCCCAAATTAGATTGGACATTTATCATTAGTCCACTGTTTCTATAAATTAGTAGTAGGATTTTTCGGAGAGATGCAATCATAAAGGTATTAAAGGTTAAAAATAGGGATGAAAATCTGTATGCAGTAGACTCATCGTACAACTAAAGTATAACTTCTCTTATTACAACATGGTTACTCAACTACTCTCTCCATCACAGTTTGGTTGTCTTACTTTTCTATTTAATCAGTTTTAACAAAAACATCTTTTTCCTTTTTTTTAACTCTTTAATTTTGAACTTTTCACTGTCTTACTTACGTTTGTAGTCCCTTTAAAAAAAAATATCTCTTTCCTCTCCCGACAACTCCTTAGTTTCAGCTTTTCATAGTTATATTTTTGTATTTAGTTTCTTTCAAAAATGAATATGGCTTCATTTAAAACTAGAAGATTCAAAAGTCATTTACTTTCTTAAACGTGATGCAAAATTAAAACAACAAACAAATTAAAACAAGAGGAGTAATAGTTATTATTTCATACAATCTCCTTTCTTCTTGATGCCGATTTTCTTAAACAAAGGAACATGACTTTTTTGAGATAACAACTACAGAGACAATTGAAATCAACTCTAGTTTAAATATTGAACTCCTCCTATAGCTAAGCATGTAGGAAAAAGTGTGGCAGTAACAAATGCGTAGTAGTAGTAGTATTTAATACCGGATTATGAGCGTGCTGAAGAAGGTAAGGGCTATGTTCAGAGGCAAGACGGTTCGTATGTTTATGTCTCTGCGAAGAACTACTGAATGATGATGACTGTTGATGAGCCATAGCAAGAAAACTAATGGGCCGACGACGAAAAGTGGATTTGGCTAAGGGAAAAACAGTGTTACACAAGTGTAATTGAGTGTGTGTGTGAGAAAAGATGCGGTTGAGAATAGAAGAAGATTTTGCAGAAACAAAAATGGATAAGAAATGGGGCTTTATTTTTTCAGTTAGGAGAGAAGGTTGAAGAGGTGGAGCGAACCTCCATGCCATTTGGAGGATTTGACGAGTGCGTGTTGGGTTCACTTAGCTTGCTGGTGATGATTGACTAGCCTGTTACACACGTGGCGACTTCTGAAGAAAATTGCGGCTGGGGATAAACGGTGCAAACATTAGTTTTTTCCAAAATGCATTTGACCCTTTTGGTGTTTTCAGCAGCGCCCATATTTGTAAATATCTACTCCCTCCATTTCGTTTTATTTAGCTAAAATATTTATTAAAGGTAGTTTAGATTTTTTAGTACAACAAAATGGAGGGAGTATTAATTTGGATTTATACCAAAAAATAAAATAATATTAAAAATAGAGATATTTTATTTTTGCTTTTTGGCTCTCACTTATATTCATTTCTCAAGTCATATAAAAAATCGAATTAAAGTAAAGCTCAACAGTCTTTTTTTCTTGCAGATTTTGTAAAGCCCGTTCTCTTGATTGTGATTTCTCTGGATAGTACGCACAAAATAATGGGAATTTCGTTAATTCATTCATACACATCACTAATTAGATGACGAGTCATTTGACTTACCTTAAAAGAGTCATAGTTACTTCCATCGTTTTCCGGGGTATGTTAATCATCCGGCATGCATGTGGGTGCAGACGCCGAGGACGGGAGGGAGACGGGCAAAGGGGGCAAAAGCACCTTGTGATCATACTCTGACCCCGTTCATGACCCAAATTCATGTTCACACTTAGATCAGAAAAGAAGTTATATTTTTTTTCACTTTTCATGTTCACAAATTGGTCCATGGACCATGAAATACATTTCACGGGCCGTAAATCAACTCATGGGACAAAGTTGTCTACTTCTAAGTTTTCACAAGTTGCTAAATGATTCCACGAGTCGTAATCTGAGTCGTGGAATTAGAGGGTAAAAAACTCATTTTTGTCAACTCATTCCACGAGTGACATGACGAACAGTGAAATCATTCCATGGTCCATCAAGTGAATTGTGGAATGAAAGACCTGTAATTCAAATTCTACTAACCATTTCCACGACTGACAGCACCATCCATGAAATGTATTCCACGACTCGTCATTCAAGTTGTGAAACTTGAGTCCAGAAATTAGATTTATTCCCAGTCAAGTTCACGATTTGTTCCACAGTTCATGGACTGTGAACCCGCTTGTGGAACGGCCCTGTTTAGTTTTTCAGTTTGTTTTTCAAGGTCTTTTTGGTAATTTTTAATTCATTAAATATTAATACTACATCGTTTTTGACATTCTTAAGGTTCATACATAATAGTCCTAACACTTAAAATAATTTCATTCTTCACCTATTCAACTCTCGAGTCAGATAATAGTATGTATAGACTCTCCCAAGTTTAGCCTAAGGTTCTTCAATTCAAGGTTTCAAGTGTTTTCTTCTTCTTGAGGAATTATTTCCTACTAGGTTCACAGGCTATTCAGTGATTGATTCTTTCTATCCTCATGTCTAAAACTACTTTCAAGAATAGTTATTGAATTGATCAAGGCTAGAGTCTCATTACTTTATGTTTATGAATTTCACTTCTCATTATGTTTTTGCATTGTATGCATGTTTACATGAAAACATAGCTTTCATGATTTTATACATGTTGTCCTGAGATAGATTTTTAGTTTCATAAACTTTATGAATATTTGCTCAAATTTTACATGATTATGTTACACTTCAAGTGTTAGTTAATTATGAATTTCATGAAAAAGAATACTTACAATAGTTAATTATGAATTTCATGAAAAAGAATACTTACAAGTATCAATAGTTGAGATGATTATGAAATGATATTTATGAGCTTTCAAGATAATACAAGTTTTTAAGTTATTATGAGGATAAGTGTATATACATGTCTTATTTAAAAGATTATTTAGCACCGAGAGAAATATTTCTCAAACTATGTTGCCAACATAGGTTAAATACCAGGTGGTTAGTGATGTCGCTCAACTATATCCTCATAGGTACATGCAGTCTTCATCAATATAATTACCCAACTAGAGATCGAAATCGTATCCACAAGAAACCAATTGTCAAGTTCAATTCCAGTGTAGAGAATCACTAAGAGTTGTATCTATGATCGAAGTAACTAGTTGAATAAAATTAAGATATTCCAAGAAAATGTAAATGATTATAAATATCAATGATTGTTGTATTTAGTGTACGCAAATCCCAACAAATAACCAATATCAAGAGATAGGCCTAGGGGTGTGCAACATTGAGGAGTAAATATGCATGTTCGTGGATTCAATTACTAGTTAGGATCAACTATCTGAGTAAACAAGGTTACACTTTCTATTACTTGCTTCTCAATTAAGTGATAATTAACATGTAAGGTCTTTACTCATACACCTATTATGCATTTTTGTGACCAACCCTATTTTCAACTAGTCTTTTCTATCTCTAGAATTGACTATTAGATGAATTAAAACTAAATGGTTGTCAATCTCATTTCCTCGATTTCAAATACATTATTTCAAAATATAAAAAATATCTAAACACCATTCGAGTTTGCAACCTCTAAATATAATTAAAACATGAAAATGAGATTGAACCCACAATAGTTTTTCCATGACTAGAAAATTACCATTACTCATACATGCAATTATACTCTATTGCTACATACCCCAAGACAATATACTAAGCCACTCACGGTGAAGAAAAAAATAATAAAAGATATACCATTAACACTAGGTTCTTCAACCATTGTGCAATTACAGCAATTGGATTACAAAAACTTGATGTCTCAACACTCCCAAGTGAATTTTTTTCTTGAAAGATGGCTACAAAGATGGAAAAACTTCAAAATTTCTAATACGTAATGTAACATTCAATCAAAATATGAGTTTCTTCCTTTTATACCTAGCCTAACCTGAGATAAATATCAATGAAAAAATACTTTAAAGCAGAAATGACGAAATAGGTCAAATTATTGATCAAGTCGGCGATGTGCCAATATTGTAGAGAGCATCACCAATCAAGTCAGTGGCATACTAATATTACTATTGTTGCCTTTTATCCTCTAAATGTTATGTTTGACTAGCAGATTTAGTAACATCTTCATAAGATAGCTGATCAAATCGGCGACTCGCCAAAGTTACTTTTGCGTCGCGAATTTATTGCTTGAATTTTTTCATACATTGTTATTATAGATGATGGTCATGCTTGATCGGCGATGCAATGATCATGTTGATTATGCCATATTCTCTTTCAGCGATGCAATGATCATGTTGAAGATGCCATATTCTCTTTCGGTGATGCACCGAGTATGATGAACTTTGCTTTTGCTTCTTTTTCTCAATTTTCTCAAGTGTTTGCCCTCTTTTGGCCTTGTTCCAGTCTTCAGTGGTCCTGGTTTATATTCTCCCTGAGATGACAAGTAAAATACTTTGAAATGCAATAAAAAGACATTGAGGATATACGTTTTTACTCAAAATTATCTATACCCCCAACTTAAACCTTTTCTTTTCCTCAAGCAAATCAATATCAACTACTAACATATAGTACTATTAGGGAATTTTAATACAGGTATCAAACATTTAGAAATCAGTCTTCCCACATGGATTTGTGAACTTTTGGCAAAACTACTCACTTTAACACCCATGCCATGACTAGTGAGGTTCAAGCATTAGCTAATTGTATTCCAAAATAATGCTTGAGCTTATAAAGATCAAATACGATCAGCCAGTGTGGATGATGCACTCAAGTGAAGCGCCCTCACAAAAAACAAGTCCCTTTCTCAAACAATATGCAATATAACACATAAGGGATCCAGGAGGAAAACACGCACTCTCAGAAAGACGATTCTAAGCAAGAAAACAACACCATAGACTTATCAGTATGTTCTACTTCATTGCTTGTGGCCTAGTTCCTTTGGTGATCACATAGGTCTTTATTTGGTTCATCGTAGAGGCTGTAGGTTTGGTAGGGGTTCCTTTTTGGTTCAAGTAACTCTACAATCTTGATGCACTAAGTTTGACCTTTTCTTCTTACTAGAACCAAATTTAGCCCACTTTAACATTTCTTTAAGATCAATTTCAACAGTAGGCATTTACTTACACCTATGTAATTTGTTTCTCTCATCATTAGTTGCACTCCTATTTATAGGTATATCTATACCAACTTAAGGATTTTTTTTTTAAAATATGATAGATGACGGTATCACAAGTCTAATTCTTTCCTAGTTCTAAATCATAACCTATTCGAGACAACACCCCCAACTTAGATTTTAAGCCTAAGTTACATTCAAAAGTCAACAAGTGCTTCAAGTTGGTAATGGTTCATGAGGGGGATTATGAATAACGAGTCATGGATTATAATAAGGTCATCAAAGAGACTAAAGCCCAAGCTGTGCCAAACTTGATCGCTCTACTCACAATGGGTAGGCTAAAGGGAATAGAAAAATGTGGAGGGTCACTCTCGACTCAGGGCCTAAGTTCATTTCTCCAAATTCATACTATCGACATATAGTAATGGAGAAACTAGGAAAGTTATGGGTAACTTCTAGCATAAAATCAATTCAAATACTCACCACTCATTGCACTCACATAACACATCATATCCAACTACGAACTGTACAAGACCTTCAATATTCATTGCACAATTATTGCAAAAGAACAACATAAATAATGCAAGACACTTATATTCACAACAAAATGCTTCAAGGATCTAGCTTTGGCCAATATAAAAAAATGATGCGCGTAGAACAAAATCTTTGGTCTAGGACCTACTACAATACGCGACTCCCATAATACCAATATAGTCTAAGTTGTTAAAGCTAATCATTAATTTACT
Organism: Withania somnifera; assembly: GCA_039654485.1. NCBI lineage: Eukaryota > Viridiplantae > Streptophyta > Magnoliopsida > Solanales > Solanaceae > Withania > Withania somnifera. The sequence continues at coordinate 14,880,689 of JBDJHY010000116.1, read as the reverse complement.
AGAAATAATAAGAACATATGGAATAATTTATTCTGTACGAACTATTATTTAATAGAATATGCTTTATTAAGAACATCAAGTTTCCATAAGAATGAACAAAATAACAAAACAAAAAACTAAAATAAATACACAGTGATTATATCATCATACAAACCAATCACCACATAAACAAAAAATACCTCTACAACTAAATTTGGCATTGTCATCAATGCCATAAAATAAAATAGTAAAGGTAAAGAGTAGAAGAGGACCCCTGTGGTAATCTAATCACGTAGAGTCTGATCTGGGGCCTTAGTGCTCCACTATGGAACCATAGGGATAGTGTCTGGATCAAACATCTCATTGGGTTCCTTAGACCCGCTACTCCCCTCCGAAGTAGTCTCTCAAATGGATCTCCTCAAAGCATCCTGCAGCATGTCATCCTCAATCATGGATCCTTGTGTAGTACCAAATCACGGAGACCTGTAGACGCATTATTTGTTTGGCCTGTAGTGGTCTCATCAAAATCCAAAATGTCCTCATCCTTTCTGGTAACCTCAAAATCCTCAACATGCTCACCACTGTTAATAGTATCGACCCCAGTAGTAATAGCATGACCAGTAATAGTATCAGAAAGGTATAATTGCTATAGAAGCAGTTGACTGTGACTGGGAAACATGCTCAGTAAATAGGAAATTTTTTGACTTTAAAGTAGTGAAATTAGCTTGTGGTTGCAGTTGCAGTCCCCAACTTTGTGATAGCACTTTCAGAGCTAAACTATTGATGATCCCTCAATTGTTGCAACTGCTCTCCATAATCATCTATCCAACTATCGAAAGAGTCTAGAAGGTTTCCGAACTTCTGCCTCTCTGTAAGTTTAGGTGCCATGGCCCTTTGAATCCCAACTATAATAATACTTGTGAAGTCTCTCCTCGATGAGAATGGTCCTCTGTATCAAAATCTAGACACCCCAATGGCACTGTGGGCCAATTGACCAATGTGTATCATCGCCATATGTATAAGTGCAGGGCCAGTAGTAGTAGAAGCTGATGCATGCTGTGATGGCTCAGGCTAAGCAGGTGAAGGCTGTGAAAACTCATTTGTATAAGACTCATAAGTTGAAATATATGGTGGTGGTTGCGATATTGTAGCTTGAGTATTACCCTCCGTAGCCTCAATCTGAATAAATATGGGATTAACTGCTGGTCGGGCTCGGGATCTATAGGTCAATGCCTGATGTTCTCTAAACTCAACTACTATCATGCAAATATCAGTAGTATACTCAGGGGTAACCTCCATATTAAGATGCCCCTATATTGGGACCCTCGCCCGTCTGCATAGTTGTACGATCAGAATAGGGAATAACAATGATGTGTTGGACTGTTGGGCTTAAAGGGCCATAATGGGATTAAGAATCATCCCTAAATTCAGCTTCTCCTCTGCAATGATAGTCCCAACTAGTATAGTTGTATGGTGTTGAAGAACAGACTTATTCATCAAAGGAATTAGATTGCTATTGACAAAGTTGAGCTAGTAGTGTGCAACAACATGTACGTTCATCTTCAAAATCTCTGAACTAAGAGCCATCCATAGTGGTGTGACACCACTGAGTAAAGGTGCCAACCACCTAAGAAAATTATCTAAGTGCTCTTTGCACCTCGTGCTATAATAATATGGGTAGTTGTAGTTGCTTCCCATATCATCATTGATTGCTTCATTGTCACTTGGTACTTGAACTCCATTCACCTTTACTATCGAATGAACCTGCTGCTTTTGCCCTCTTTTCCTCTATTGTAGCTGGTTATACTCCCTATAAAACTAAAAAAATAGAGCTAGGATATATTTAAGGTATACCTCGGTGTACCAATTGAAACTGTGTCATCGAATGACATCCATAATACATGTATATTACCTTTTAAGGCACTCTATCTATAATCTTTTCTCCTCAATAGTAGTACGTTGTCCCAGAACCTTTGGTTGATTTAATGTTTTATTAGACTTGCTCCAAGTTTATTTCCACTTTGATGGAGTTGATATGGTCGGTTCCAGTGGTGTATGGACTGGGGTGGTGGCACGGGGGGCCTCACCATCAGATGGAATAGTATCTTCTAGTTGTTTATGTTTCGTAGCCGATTTTGGTGGTTTTTACCTAGGATTTATCCTTATACTAGGTGTGGAGGGTGCCATACCTATGCACTATTGAGTATGAGAAGTTATAAAGCAAATCACAAAAGAAACTATCAGGAATCACCAAATATGCTTGGTAGATCATTGATATTTTTGGTGCTATAAGCAGCACAATCGATGAGTCAGCGATATGATCAGCAATATGGAATGTAAATATTTGATTTTGTATTTCTATTATTGGATATACTGTTATTGATTCATGGACTCTTAGCAAGAGTTCTGATCCTATTGATGGATAAGTAGTTAGGGGTCAGACTCAGGAGGAAATATTCAGGTTTTCATCCAGCACGAGGGATGCACCTTATCAGCCACAGTATTCTAGGTCAGCACGAGCTTTATTGAGTATCGCTATCACACTGATCTTCAGGGAACTAGGGTTGGATCAGGGATACCAGTAGATGTTTTGAGAGGTTCGACAGGTATAGATGGGGTTATTGCGATCCAATTATGGGTCTTCTCCCGTACAGAACTATGCAATTAGATTTCACAAGATGGTCAGGCATGCCCTTGCACTTCTTTTGCATGATAGGGTGCATAGTTTCATCAGAGGTTTGGTTTTCCACTTCACCCAAAGTCAGGCCATTTGATAGTGGCTTGGCTTAATCTCGGGCAGGTTATGGGATAGGTGTTGGCTCTAGAGGAAGTATGTTGTGAGACTTATGGAGATGGAGGTCAGGAAGTCTGCCAATAACAACAAGTAGTTAGTGCCCTACTTGGAGATGGAGAGGGCCATATGATTCTCTCATAAGTCCTATCTGGAGTAGGGAGTCAGTAGATTGATTCATTTGTAAAGAGTTTTGGCATTATGCCATAGATTTCCCTATGAGGATGCATTTTGGGAAAAAAGGGTCATAGCCCCACCCCAGCATAGGATTAGGTATCCAGGGCAGGGTAGCCAAGGGGAAGGTCAAGCTCATCATAATTTGTACTTGGGTTCTTAAGGTAGTGGTAACCGTTTTAGGAATGGAGCTTTGAGGGGATGCTTTGAGTGTGGAAATATTAGGCATTTCACGAGGGAATATCCTCGTGGGACTAGGAACCATATGGTGGATAGGTATTTTAAGTGTGGAGTTTAGGGATACTATGCCAGGGATTGCCCTCGGTGAGGGGTTATACCATCAACATCAATTACAGCTTTACCTCAACAAGGAGTAAACAGGGTATACATTTCACTAGTGGGTTTTTTTCTTGTGTAGGGGTTAACCCATGGGCTAGGGGTGCCTCAATTATAGAGGTTCTATCTAGATCAATCATCAGGTCCCCCCAGACACCTTTTGTTCTTTGGTCAGCGGTGATGCACAAGCCATTGAGGGTGGCACCCAGGACCTTTTAGGTGATTTTGGTTGATTTATGGTTATGACTTTATGTTCTATCTATATTTTTTTGTGGCATCACAGCCTCCCGTTTTATCAGGTATTATGGCTTCGTTTCTTAGCTTTTTTGTGATTTATCCTAACATTGTTTTTTGTATGGTATTTGGGTTGCATTCTCCTATTATGTTAGTTGATACTCTATGTATCCTGCTGGTTGGAGCCGTGTTTTGTCCTTGTTGTGTCATAGAGGCAGTGAAGGCCTGCGAGGCCTTCGGGGAGGTTTTTACTTTTATGGTGGATGCCAAGGGATGATTTGATCTTGTTGAATAGGCTGGCTGGGTCCAGGCTGTGCTATTAGTTTTGATGTTGGGTGATTATTGGCTAGTGTTCCAGGCATGGGATGGTTACCTTTTTTCCATGGTTTTGGACTTTCTCTCCACAACTGTTACTATGAGTCATTTCTGACGTACCTTGTCTGAGTGATAGGGGTCTCTTAGGCATACACTAGGAGAGGGTTTGTCCAATTGACAGGCTCGAAGATTGGTTCTCAGAAGTATTTCGTCCTTGTGCCTTGCTCTTTCCCTTGTTCTGCTGGTGCGTAGTGTTTTTTTGATGCTCTTGTAGGAGTTGGCTAGTCATATTATCCTGTTGTATCCTGTCTTGCCTCTCTCCTAGATGTTGTTCTATGGGTACCTGCGCGAGTAATCCGTGTAGTGAAATGACTCGTTCTCCCTCTAATTGTTCTTTGGATCTGATGACCCAATTGCCATAAGATGACTTGGGTTCCTTTCATTAGATTAAATTCCTTCTTGATTTTTCATTCCATATGTCCTTCAATTTAGGGAGCGAAGCCCGAGCGTGAGGTGATATAGTTGTTCAGGGGG
>JBDJHY010000116.1:14852500-14864598 GCA_039654485.1 Withania somnifera | reverse complement strand
TTAGACAGGCTAGCCAGGACGAGGGAGCAACGGGCGCGTGACCTTGATCAAGTGAAATATATCAAGGGTGAGTATGGTAAAGTTTTTGTGGAGGATGTCCATATTCAGAAGAGATGGAAATCATACTTCTATAAGTTGTTGAACGATACAGGAGACACTAATATTATGTTAGGTGATTTGCAAGACTTAGAGAAATACCCCAATTATGGTTATTGTAGGCGTATTAGGTTGGAGGAGGTTAAGAGCGCTATTCATAGGATGCATAAGGGTAAAGTGACCGGGCCAGACCAAATTCTGGTGGATTTTTGAAAGATCTCTGGCAGGGCAGGTATTGCATGGCTGACCAAGTTGTTTGATGTCATTTTAAAGAAAAAAATGCCTGGAGCGTAGAGGTGGAGTATGATGATCCCATTGTGCAAGAACAAGGGTGATATCTAAAATTGCAAAACTATAGAGGTATCAAGTTGCTAAGTCACACGATGAAGGTGCGGGAAAGGGTAGTGGAGTTGAGGATACGGAAGATTGTGTCTACTTTTAAAAATCAGTTCAGATTCATGAAGGGACACTTGAATACTGAGGCAATACATCTAGTTAGGATATTCGTGGAGCTATACAGGAAAAAGAAGAAGGACTTACACATAGTATTCATTAATCTAGAAAAAACTTACAATAAAGGTCCTAAAAAGGTTCTATAGAGGTTCTTGGAGGCTAGAGGTGTTCTTATAGCGTACATTAGGAAAATTAAGGATATGTAGGATGGATTCAAGACTCGTGTAAAAACAGTCGGAGGAGACTCATGTCATTTTCTAGTTATCATGGGATTGCATTAGGGATCGACCCTTAGCCCCTTTTTATTTGCCTTGGTGATGGATGCTTTGATGGAGGAAATTCAAGGTGAGGTACCTTGGTGTGCTCTGTATGCAGATATCATAGTTTTGATTGACAAAACCTATAGAGGAGTTAATGCTATGTCGGATGTTTGAAGAGAAACTCATGAGTCTAAACGGTTTTAATTGAGCAGGTCCAAGAAAGTTGGAGTACAAGTTCAATGAGGTGGTGCAGGAAGAGGACGTGATAGTGAAGTTGGATACCCATGATATTGGTAAAAAAGATAGTTTCAAGTATAAGGGGTCTATGATCCAGGGCAATAAGAGATTAACGAGGATGTTTCTACCGTATTAGCGCTGTGTGGATGAAATAGAGGCACACATCTAGAGTTTTATGCTATAAGAAATTGTCTCTTAAATTGAAAGGACATTTTTACAGTGTGACAATTAGATCAGCTTTGTTGTATGGGGCTGAGTATTGGCTAGTTAGGAATTCTCACATTCAGAAGTTGAAGGTGGCGGAGATGAGAATGTTGCAATGGATATGTGGGTTTACTAGATGTGATTGAATTCGGAATGAGGTTATTAGAGGCATAGTAGGGGTAAGTGCGGTGGATGATAAGATGCAGGAGGAAATATTGAGATGATTCGAACATGTGCTTATGAGGGATACAGATGCGCCAATGCGGAGGTGTGAAAGGTTGTCTTTGGATGATTTCAAGAGAGGGAGAGATAAACCGAAAAAAAATATTGGAAAGAGGTGATAATGTTGGACTTGAAAAAATTACAGGTTAATGAGGACATGAACCTAGAAAGGAAGATGTGGAGGACGAGTCTTAGGGTAGAAGACTAGAGGGTTGGGAGTAGTCTTTTTTGGTAGGTAGGTTTGCTTTGTCTGTTTTTTATGCTTAGGAGTCGTAGTATCTTATGTGTAGTGGCCCTAGATAGGAAGAGTTGAAGGTGGTTTGTTGCTTTTTGTAGCTTGAATGTACTATTATTTGTTGATAGCGTTGCATTTGTTGTTATCTTGGTGCTTTTTGCCTCATTATTCCCTATCATTATATTGTGTCGTTCTTATCAGTATATTATTGTCTTAAGCCGATAGTCTTGCGGAAACAACCTCTCTATCTGACTCTGAGGTAGTGGTATGGACTGCATATGTTCTACCCTCCCCAAATCCACCATGTGGGAATATAATAGATGTGTTGTTGTTGTTGTTGTCGTAAGTTATAATCAAAGGAAAAAATGTGTAACAAGTAATATGTAGCGATAAAAAATTTCTATTCAATAATCTGGGTGAATCTTTTCTCTTATTGTGATTAATAATATTATGAATTCATCAATAAACTCATAATATAATTACACATAATATAAAATTTTCATGTAATTTATGATAGGGAAAATAGGTTTTCTTCCTTGTTGGCCTTCTAATAAATAACCATGGATCAAATGATTTAAATTTTATATTAATAAAACAATAAAACTCTTTATATAATTAAGCAAATAAGATAATAATTTTTTTTCTAATACTTACCGTGCATCGCACAGGCACGTATACTAGTTCTTTCATAAATTAAAAAATAGTGAATAATATTATTATGGAACATGATTAGTTGATGGTTATAAAGTTTAAACTCAAGTAATTAGTGGTACCACAGAAGTAATGGTTAGATGAGTTACTCCAAAAAGTTATTGCCCACTTTCATATTAATTTATATCTAATTAAATGATCGATAAAACAAAAGTCCCAACAAAAATATTGCTCGTAAATGCTCGGGCCCTAAATAAAGTTCAGAAATTCAAATCAATTACATTAAGTGAGTAAATAAAAAAATAAGATAAGGACAAAATTGATCTAGATATTTTACCAATATTTAATAGGTCACTGCCAAAAATTTAGAGTAATTAAAGAAACAAAATTACTTAATCCAATGTTGTGAAAGTATTTTTAAATATTAATTATGATACAATTCGTTGTTTCAATTATAAAATTTCGACTAACATTTAAATTTCTCCATATCACTATATTATCATATAAATATGTAAGGATCATGTGAACGCCATTCACTCTAATTTCTTGAATAAAAGTTAAATATATCTTGTCCTAAAGACTTTTCTTTTCAATTTCTTATCCAATAATCGAATTTTATACTAAGAAGCCAAACTAACTAACAAACGAAACTACGTACAGTTTATCTTAATCGATAATAAAGTTAGCATAATGCCATTTTTTTTTTTTTAGTTTTTCGATCATTATTAAATGGTACATATCTAAAAATATTTTTCATTGAATATATAGAATGAAATCATATCTGTATATATAATAATGAATAATATTACATATAATTTTAAATCATAAACACATTTAAAAAAAATTATTAAATCTCAATTTAGTTTTAAATTCTTTAATAAAGTTTCCTTTATCTACTATATATAGTTAAAACGACAACAAACCAAGTAGAGGAATATACTCCATATATAGTTACATAAACAATTTTTAAAAATGCTTAGCCCAAATAGCAAAAAATAATATTATTACATTTTGCTATGAACAGAAGCTTGTTGGAAACTCAAATTTATCAATATAGTCTGTTCTTGAATTTATTAAAATATTTCAAAAAGAGATAATTTGCATTAAAAAATTATTTTCCGTTTCTTATTTGAATCAAAAGAATACTAATATTATGAACTAGATGGTAATTTAAAAATAAAGCAAGTAATCTATCGTAACAAACAAAATTTTGATTTGATTACTTTTAAAATTTTATATTACATGTCAGGTAAATTGGACACTGATATATTATATTCTATCAAATTTTAATTTGGTAAGTTTGAAAAATAAACCAAACTTATTTTACTTCATAAGTGAAATTCAAATGTTCAAATGAAACAAAGTTCAAACATAATTTCTGTTTAAAAATTTAAAATTATTCCTCCATTTTGTCCAAGTAAACTTTTCCTTTTTAATATTGAAATAAAAAGAATGCAGTATTTTTTTTTTATTTTCGATCTTCTTTATTACGTGATATATTTATACCACAAAGTTTAAAGGTCGTTTTAATTTATTATGCAATATATATATAATATAATATAAATTGTTATCGTATGAACACGATAAATATGACAATTTATATTGTTTAACAGTTTAAAAATTTTAAAAACATTATTCTATTATGAGAATGAGCCAAACAACTTAGGAGGCGTGTGATAAATTGAGATCGCAGCAAACAAGCTAAAAAGGTATGACGCGTCTTCCTCTATAATTGGTTGGAGCAGTAGTACTCTGTCCTTTTTTTCTGCAAAATATGTGAGAAAATACCCCTAATGTTTTCTCATAATATCGATTATGCTACTGTCAATTAAGACCTGCAATGGATGATGTGTTTCCTATCTATTTCTTAAGACTTATTAAAAATGTTTTCTACTTTTGTTTAGAGTAATTTCAACTAAACATCATTAAAAAAGCTTTTGTAATGTTTGGAAAGCAAAAACTCTTCTTCTTTTATGAAAAAAAAAAAATAAAAAAAATTCCGTGCGTTAAAATTTTAGTTATTTGTATTTTGAAAAAGAAAATCAATCCTTATGTCTATTATTGCAACATTACATTTTATTTTTACAAAAGATTATTCTTATAATTTAAATTCATAACACTTTCATTATACATAACAACATCTTTATTAATTAATCTAAGACTCTTCTTTCGCCTTTTTTTTTTATAAAAATATGTTTGAATGAAAGAAAAACTTCACATATAACTTTTTAAACAAGTGCCACTTAATTTAATATTTTTATAACAGTATGGTTTATTTCTAGATATTTTTAACTTAATATGTAATACATAAATATAATAAAAGAATCAAATAAAATTTTATTTTAAAGTCTTATCAGAAAAAATGACTATTATATAAAAACTTAATTATATATAGATTATGATTTTATGAGTTATACATAGGTTTTGCTATGATGTAACGCAAATGCGTATCACCAAATGGAAGTAGTATACTATACTATACTATACTATACTATACTATACACACTCTCTCTCAGAAGCAAAATAATTTATTTTTATTAAATACGTCATGTTAGACGTTTTTGTCCCATATTTTTATTTTTTTAATGTAAAAAGTAAAATTATGCAATTGCTCCGTTTTAGTGAGTTTTTGTCAATTTAGCAATACGTGTCGGAGTATTGCTTCTTAAAACAATAAGAATATATGTGGATAATTCATCTAATTTAGTCAAAATAATATTTTTTCAGTCTTAACTAATTTGGTAGATATATTTAAAAATATAATTTCAAAAATAATTGTTAATTTGTACAAATAAGAATCAATCAGTTGTTTGCTTTAATTTTTATCCTTAATAATAAATATAAAAATATATTAATATAATTAATTAAAAATAATTTAATGAAATTACACTATAATTAATGATTAATTTTTAAAAACAAATAAAACATGACAAAAGTGTTATAGAAGAGAATAGTCAAGTGGCTCCTATAGTTAAAAGAGTTGTTTAAATTACACCTTCAAAATACTAAGCAAGTGACTACTTATTAGATCAACCAAATTTCTACAGGCTAAAAGTAGATAAATCACAATTACGTAAATAGACAGCTAGTTGTAGGACATTTACTAGCTTCATTAATTATTTGATTTCGTTGTTTAGTAGGTAAATTTAAAATAACATTGAAAAGAAAAAGACAAGAATGTGAAGGACATCACAGTAATTTACAATACCAAGGACACAAGTGTCGGTTGCTACTATTAATTTATTTCCATGAATTAATTTGAGAAATTATTATTATCATTAACAATAATAATAAAATTAAGATATACATTTAGGATTTGTTCATGGGCAGATTGAACTCATTTCTTATGTTTTTATTTCTTTTAGCTTGTATGAGAATTGCATATTTTGTTGATCCCGTTATAAAAATATTTATGTTATAGTAAATGGTTATTTTTATATCTATTAAATTAAAATAAAATAAAATTAATTTTAATAAATATCTATTTTTAATGTCTATCAAGTTAAAAAAAAAATTAGATTGATTTTTTTCTATGCAAAAATAATTTTTTTATTGTAATTCATCTACATTATCTCTAAAAATATAATAAAAATTCTTCTCTTATTTCATAACAAATAGAGTTAATTATAAAGCATCCTTAACTAAAAATAAGCAAGGATTTTTACACATAAACTTCTTTTTTAGTTATTTTGATTTTTCCATTCAAATAGCCTGTTTTAAATAAAAGAGAGGAGAAGTAGAATATTACAATAACTCATATCCAACGTGATTTGTCAAATTAAAATAAATAAATAATAATTTATTAATTTCAATTTTCATGCATATTTAATCCCAAAACTAAAGGTATTTTTAGTACATTTTATGTGTTTTAAAAAAATATTTACGTTTTGAAAATTTATATCAATTCAAAATTAGATAAAACGAATAGATAAAAATACTCTAATAAACTACTAAGTAGTAACTTAATAAATAAATAGTACAAGAAATCGGAAGCATGCACACTGAACGGACAGTGCAGAAACGAAACCTTAGTGACACCAAAAGACTGTTTCTCTTCAATTCCTTTAATCACACTTGGCAATTTCTCTTTGGTGTCTCCTACTTACCCCCCTTTCTCCCATCTTATTGCATAGTAAGTTTTACATTAATGTCTGTATTCTAAATATTTACTACTAAGTACTTCTCATCAAGCTTCATCTGAACTCCTTTTTTTTTTTTGCCCGTTCTTTTTGGTTTTGATCCTCTGCATATTGTGAAGAAGACCTACAAATCACAAAAAAAAAAAAAAGACAAAACAAATGGAGCTGTACGGACGGCCTAATGGGAGTAACGGGTCAGACTCCGATCATCACTCTGAATGGGTTCCAGTGGAGCAAGAACAAGGTCTTCATACTTCTTTTTTTTTTCTTTTCAATTTTATACTTTCAACAAAGTTGAATATCAGACCTTGTTCTATTTTTTTTTTCATGTTTGTAATGTGTTTTTTTAGGGTTTTTCAATGCTAATGTTTTTATGTTTTTGGTAATAATGTAGGATCAATGCAGAAGTTGGGGTTATGGGGCAGCGAAGTTTACCCGGAAAGGGTTGGTGTTCTTGACTGTTCGTATTACATAAGAACTGGGTCCTGTGGGTACGGTGCCAATTGCCGCTTTAACCATCCTCGTGATCGTGATCGTGATCGTGATCGTGATCGTGGCTATGTAAGTTGTTCATGGTGCTTCAGTTTATTCTCATGTTAAACTAATTGCTTTTTTTATACTGGCCTGACTAATCTGGATTCATGTTGTAGAAAAGTCCACTATTAGGGCTAGTTCATTTTTTATACTAGCCCAACTGATCTGAATTTTCGCCGTAGAAAGTCCACTATAAGGGGTTTGGTGGTTCATGTTAAGCTAACTCCTTTATACATTGGCTTGACTAATCTTGATTCACGCTATAGTAAAGTCTACTATCAAGCCCGATTAATCTGGATTCACAATATAGAGAAGTTCACTATTGGGGGTTAGGTGGTTCATGTTATGTTATTTCCTTTTTACACTGCTTCGACTAATTTGGATTCACACTGCAATAAAGTCAACTATTACCGGTTAGGTGGTTCATGTTAAGCTAATTCCTTTTACAATGACCAGACTAATCTGGATTTGCGTTGTAGAAAGTCTACTATTGAGGGTTTGGTGGTTCTTGTTAAACTAATTCCTTTTTACACCGGCTCGACTAATTTGGATTCACTCTTTAGAAAGTCCACTATAAAGAGTTAGGTTGTTCATGTTAAGTTAATTTCTTTTCACACTGGCTTGATTAATCTGGATTCACGTTGTAGTAAAGTCCACTATTAGGGGTTAGGTGGTTCATGTTAAGCTAATTCCTTTTTACACTGGCCCGACTGATTTGGATTTGTGCTATAGAAAAATCCATCATCGGGGTTTAGGTGGTTCATGTTAAGCTAGTACATTTTCCCACTAGTCCTACTAATTTGTAATCACGCGGTAGTAAAGTCCACTATCAGGGGGTTTGGTGGTTCACGTTAAGCTAATTCATTTTTATGCCCGACTAATTTGGATTCACGCTATAGTATAGTCCACTACCAAGGGTTAAGTGGTTCACATAAAGCTAATTCCTTTTACTATGGCTCAATTAATATGGATTCACGCTGTCGTAAAGTTCACTATCAGTTCATGTTAAGCTATTGTTTTCCTTTCTTGTAAATCTATTGTTGTCTATTTATCAATGCAAATGTAAGCCTGATAGATTCATTGAGTTTTTCACTTGGAAGTCATAGTCGAGAAAGGGTTCTTTCTTACACATGAGGCGGCTCCAAAAATTTTAAATGTGGAGTATAAGGCACCCAGTATTTTTTATGGATGCTGCAGAATTTGACTACTTTCATTTACTCAAAGACGGAGCTAGAATTTTGAGTATATGGATTCTAAGAAACAGATATTACTTTTTCTTGATAAATTGTATATACATATTAAGTGGAGTTATAAATACAAATACAGAATTTGAGTCAAAGAAACTGGTCATGCTGAACAGTAGGAGAAGCTCAGGCTCCCCCTTGCATTTACTCTGGATCTTCTGAATATGCTATATTTTTTCTTGGAAGGGGAAGTGTGAATGCCTACATTCCTTAAGTGGCTGGGTGATTTTTTTTCAGGGTGGTAAGGTGCAGTTGGGAGGAGTTGAGTTCCCAGAAAGAATGGGAGAGCCAACCTGCCAGGTACTCTATTTTCAATGCTGGAGAGAGTTTTGAAGTTTGATCTTGTTATTTCTTCTAAAGCTTAAACTTAAAAGTGTTAAAAATTTCGTTAACCTTGTCAAAAAAAGAGTAAATTTTTTCTGTTTTCCTGATTAATTTCATTGCTGACTGCACGCTGTTCATGCACAGTATTATTTAAAAACAGGTACCTGTAAATTTGGTGCATCCTGCAAGTTTCACCACCCTAGGAACTTGGGTGGAACCTTGAGCAATGTACCATTAAATACTTATGGATATCCATTACGCACGGTAATTGTCTCATGGTCTTATGAATGTGCTCTTGTCTTAACTTTCTGTGTTAGCCATCTAATATTGAACAACTAAATAACAGGGGGAAACTGAATGCTCCTATTATTTGAAAACGGGGCATTGCAAATTTGGTATAACATGTAAATTCAATCACCCTCAGCCTGCTGGTATATCAGTGCCAGCACCTGCACGTCCTTTTTATCCGACAGTGCAGTCTCTTCCTGCTCCTCCTTTGGAGTATAACAATGTATCAACTGGTCTTAGAGTTGCAAGGCCTCCACTTTTATCTGGGTCATATGTACCTAGTGCTTATGGTCCAATGCTGCTTCACCCAGGATTCGTTACCATTCAGAACTGGAGTCCTTACTCAGTAATCTCTTATCAACCTTCTACAATGATGTAATCTCTTTTTCTATGCGGTGATTAATTTCCTTGTTGCAGGGACCAGTAAGTGCCGCACTATCTCCCGGTGCTCAACCCTCTGCTGGGCTGACATCTATCTATGGAACATCACAGCTAGAAACTTCTACACATGCCTTTGCAGGGTCTTACTTGCCATTACCCCCTGCTCCTAGCTCTTTAAGCAAAACACAGAAGGAAAAGAGTTTTCCAGAGAGACCTGGTCAACCCATATGTCAATTCTACGTGAAAACTGGGGACTGTAAATTTGGATCATCTTGTAAGTGTCACCATCCACCTGACTGGAATGTATCAAAGTCAAACTGTGTTATCAGCCCCTCAGGCCTTCCTTTGCGTCCGGTATGATACTGTTTCTTCTTTCTCCATTTATGCTTGATTTGACATGACGATTATAATCTAAACCTAAGAAAAAACTTGTACACTGTTGTTGCTAAGTCTTCATGTCCTGGTCTCATTGTGTTCTTGAGCTGCCATTAGATATTTGTGTCTCGAAATTCTTGTTCGCATTTTGTTCTGCCGCTTGATAATATTGATCTTTGGGTTGTGGTTTTTTTTTTTTGAGGATTTTTTTCACCAATTACATGCTAATGTGTCATTGATATTAACATATGCTTGACTTTGAGGTTCCTTATACATGGATCTGACTAGAAGTCGATGATACAGGAAAGAGAGGAGAAATGTACAGGAAGAGGATCGTTTTATGTTTCTTGTCTTGCTTAAATTGGGTGCTCACATGGTATAAATTTGTGATCAATGAAGCCGCATGAGCTGTCTCCTTTTCCTTTTCTGATAACCGAAAAATTCTCGAGCGTCCGGTGGTGTACACTATGAAACTTGGTGGATAATACACCTCCCTTTCTAGCTATCTCAACTTAAACACCAGGCTTTTTTCTGCAACATAGTTCGAACTTGTGATGTGCTGCTAACCCATACATCACACAAAGTAGCATCAGCTGTATCCTGCCTTCATTTTGATCATTGCTGGTTCAGGATTATGTCTTTATTGTTAAAACACAACATCATGAATTAGTGTTAAGATTTTTGTATATTTTTTAAATTGCTATAACATTCTCCCCTTATAAACTTCTTGAGGTAACAGTGTCTTTGAAGAGGAGATCTCCTAGTCTAGTCCCTTTTTAACTGTTCAAAAGTCCCATGCAGTTCACGAGAGACTAACATTACAATATGAGTTAACCAGGGTTTTGCCATGAGATTATCACATTTGTTCATGACCTGTGCTCATATCATTGTACGATGTCATACAACAATGTCTCCATTAAACATGAAGAAAATTAATGGATGTATAATATGCTGTGCATCAACCAGGGAATTTGCAGGTTTGTTGTATTTTTATTGGTTATTCTTGATGGCAATTGGCAGCACAAGTTCTGTCAGTTCAGTTCTGTCCTAGCCTCCTCGGTTAAATAAAAAAAAATTGACCTAATTACTGTAATGGTAGTATATTTACATCCATGAAGTGTATTCTAAGTTTGTCAATGTTGTTTTTCTTTTATCTAGTTAAATTTAATGAACTAACTGTGTTCATTTGGACTTACAGTTCACCAAGCTCTTTCTACGATTTGAGATTGATGAATGTTTGCTTCATTTTGGTCATAAAGAAAATGGCGAATCTAGTTATTTCATTGGCTAGGCTTTCATTTTCTAAGAATTTTGTTGCCAGAGCACCGAAGATTGTGTCACATTACCTCCTGTGTTGGTTGCTCTCTAAATTTGCTTTTATTAAGAGCTACAGGCCTGAATGCTTTGTTATTCGAGCAATTTCTTTTGTACACAGTAGGTAATAATTGCTAAGTTTAGGAAGGTATGATCTCTTTATTCCTTTCTTCATAGCATGCTTTTCCTAGTCATTTCCCAAGAATTATTTGGAGCTATTGATTGAACTGGGAGGAACTTTGCAGCTTGTATTCTCAACTACCAACATTATGATCACATGCATATGGACTTGTTGAGTTTTCATGATGTCAAAATTTTGTGTGTTTCAAGGAGTCGGTTGAATGCTACTGTGTCTTTACCCATGTAAAAGTAATGGTTTATATTTACTCATCTCATGTTTGTCTGGGAAATGATTTTGGTCTACTGTCTGAAAGTGTTGCTTTCTGTAAGTGTTTGTGTTTGAGCATTCCGCTGATGTACATTTTTAAAGCAGGGCGTGCAGCCTTGTTCCTTTTATCTACTGAAAGGATTCTGCAAGTTTGGCCACACTTGTAAATTTGATCATCCAATGGGAACAGTACAATATAGTTCATCAGTTTCTTCTCTCCCTGATTTACCAATTGCTCCCTACATGCTGCGGTCTTCCTTCATGTTGGCTCCTACATTGCTGCCAGATTTACAGGCTGGATTTGTTTCAGGATCAAAAGTGGACGCCTCTTTATCTAGAGCACTTCTTCAATGAAAGTACAATTGGTACAGTTAGCGTAGTACTTTCTTAGTCTGGTCGTTTGCTCTCTAATATGCAGTTGTGAAGTTTGGGAAGTTACCCGTTGAATTTAAAGTAAATTCAGAGCACTAAGTATTGTTCTCCCCTGCTAATGTGCCTGTTATACTCAGTAGAGAGCTTAGTGTTACTCAAAAGTCGGGAGTTGAAATTGTCTTTTGTTATCCCTCTTTCCCACTGCTTGGGCTGAAGATTAAATTAGTTTAGAAGGAGAAATCTGAAGTAATAAGACATACTTTTCTCGGAAAGTTATTATTATCACGAGACAGCAAGGTTTATATGTTTGTGTTTGCTAGAATCCCATTGCCCCTCTCCTCCCCACCCCACCCCCACCCCCACCCCCACCCATATGTTGAT
>JBDJHY010000116.1:14833264-14847511 GCA_039654485.1 Withania somnifera | reverse complement strand
GATGCCTCTCTATCTAGAGCACCTTCTTCAATGAAAGTACAATTGGTACAGTTAGCATAATACTTTCTTACTCTGGCGTTTTGCTCTCTGATATGCAGTTGTCAAGTTGGGGGAGTTAACCATTGAATTCAAAATAAACTTGGAGCACTGTTTATTATTCTCCCCTGCTAAGTTGCCTCTTATACTATCAGTTGAGTGCTTAATGTTACCCAAATTCGGGAATTGAAGTTGTCTTTTGTTATCCCTCTTTCCCCCCTACTTGGGATGAAGATTACATAGGTTGAGAAGGCAAAACCTGTCTTGTGAAGTAATAAGACATAATTCTTTTTGAATGTTCTTATTCTGACGAGATTGCGAGGTTTATATGCTTATGTTTGCGCCACCCTCCACCCCAACCCCCAATTTTTGAAGTTTTTATTCTAAATTTCATCCTTGTTGATTAAGACAACAGTCGTGATTATGTCAGGGCAGTATGTTATGCTCTCTCGTGTTCCCTACTTTATTCAAAAGAAGTAAAGACCTCTACTGAAGATAGTTCACCAACTATAATTGGGAGAGGCACTTCAGGCAGTATGTTATGCTCTCTCGTGATCCCTACTTTATTCAAAAGAAGTAAAGATCCCTATTGAAGATAGTTCACCAACTATAATTGGGAGAGGCACTTTTTGAAGTGCCAGTCGTGGTACCCAATGCTTGGAACCCAATGCTTGGAACCTTGCAAGTTATGACCAACAGAGAACAGCCTTAGGCTGAATTGCGTCAGCATGTGGTAGAAAGGCTAGCTAGCCCCTTTCTTTGAGAGCCCAGTTGACATTTATATTAGTGTTATCCGCAGTTTTTCCTTAGAAAGCGAGCTACATCCGCCCAAAGTCAGCAAGATCAATCTAATGACTTAGAAATCGCCAGCATGAATGTTACAAAGGCCAGTCAATCTAATGGATCAAGCTAACAAGAAAAGTATCCAACGGTAGAGGAGGATCAACAATAAAAAGATAAGCTGAGTCCTGAATTTCCCCCTTTTTTTGTAAAAAATAATAATTTTTTTATCAATGAGCAATTGATAAAATGAGTAATGGGGCTAAACAGCTTGTTAAACGGAATAATTTAAAATAAAAATGAGTTTAATATCTCAAACTACAATGGCCTATGAATGTAAGAATTACAAAGGCAAACATGACCTGTAAATTTCTCTGTAAAATAGGATGAAGAAGTCCAATTGAAGCCACTCTGAGTAAGAACCAGGGCGGATATACAATATAGCATGTTGCCAGTTCACGTTAACCTAATAGCTTTAGGTTGTTTGAATAGTGGTTACCCATGGTATGGTATGTATGGTTTGTATTAGTAACATATGCGTTTTGATTGTAATTTAAAATAAATGGTATGGTATGATTCAATCCATGGTTAAATAACCATGAAAATGCCCATTTTATATCACCACCAATTTGGTACACCATCCAAACAAAGTGTTAAACATCAAATCTTGGTTCTGCCTTTGGTGATAACCCCAAAAATGAAAGACGTTGTGTTTCCATTTTGACATTGTTATATATGTCTAGGATCTCAAATAAAACAGCCCAATTACTCTGCCATAGTACTCCCTATGCACAAATTGACAACTGGAGCTCATTCTCTGCTACACTATTTCTTCTTCTGTAATCCCTTGAATATCAAACGATGATAAGGATAAACATATATCGAACAGTGATAAGTTCTTTCATATAGTAGTATTTCTTTTAGGAATTTAGACAAAATATGTAACAAGTGCAAACAGTATGAAGCTATAAAAAAAAAAAAAATCACACTTGTTTATGTACCTTTAAAGTAGAAGTTTGAGTGAGCATCTTCTTTCAAGGTCAAAAGATAATGCAAGAAAGAACTACACTCAACACATCAACATCCATCAAACTCGGCACTACGGAACACTATATACTCTTTATTATTCACACTAGAATACATCATCAGGAAACTGAATGGCGTCTTCTCCTCTGAAAAAGTAATCGACTTTCTGAATTAGCTTTTCCCCCTAGTGGCTTTAAATCTCTTATTCGGAAGAGTGCATTGAGCTTGCTTAATTTCTTTGTGAATGACTTGAATAACTTATTGGCAGGATGCGACTTTACTAGTTCCTGTTTCATGGAGACGTGATCTTTTTCTAAATCTGTAAGCCTCATTCTCATTCTTGCAACCTCGAGCTTCAGTTCTCTATTTTCTCTCCTGACTGATGCATAGTTATCTCTGGGAGAGATGCATCCGCTTCCTGCTCCACTGCCAGAACGCTGAGGGAACTGACTATTCATTCCAAAGAACTGATTATGGCCCCCGTTCATTGCATTTCTCAGTCTGATTTGTTCAAAGTATAGAACTTGGACCGCCATTTGCACAGGCAACCGTTCATTTTGAGCTGCATGACTGCAAGCTTCTTGTGACAGTTTCTGGCAGTCAATAGTTTTACAGAGTCTATAGCGTTCAGAGTCCTTAATGTTTGGATGAACCTGCCATGAGAATGGTTAAAACACTCCAAGTGTAAATACATTTGTTAAACTCCTTATATGAGAACACTAATTGTGTTTTGAACTGGTGAGTAGGATCATGTCATGAGGTTAAGAAGCTTACCTTGAGGAAAATATCTACAGCACGATATAATCCATCATAAACTAGACGGGCATGGTCTGGAAGTAACTCTGCTAGTGCTATATACTTTGATGGTGTTAGGTTTGAATCAAGTGCAATCTCTGCCAGATAATTGTCCAATAATTTTGACACCTTAATAATTGAGCTATGTTTGGGAGATCCTGGACTATCAAAGTCGTAAACCATTTCGCTTTCATCTCTTAGTGGGTTGTCCTCTTCATCATCCTCATCCAAATTCAAGAAAAAGGAGAAGATCCTCAAGATAGAATCTATGTCATAGAGAGGGCTATGATTGTTTCCATGTGGATTTGCAGGTATGAGAATATCTTCAAGAATTGCCTGATCTAGCTGCAGACCGATGCGTCTCTCTAGATCAGATCTGCAAGAAGTAGAAGCTGATGCTGCTATTGCAGATTTTAACAAACTTGATAGAAAAGCCATTGGCACTGTGCTTTTCCTGGATTGTGTTGGAAGTAAGCTAGCAATTGTTTCGACAATGATCCTTTGTCTTTTCTGCAAATCCAAATCCAAGAAACTTCCTTTAACCAACTGAGGATCCTTGATGAAGAGCCCCTGAAGAGAATTTTGGGCATAATTTATCAAAATTCTGCTGATAATGTCTTGTTTAAGACCTTTTGTTTTTACTGCAGACAGAACTCTCTGAAAGAAATCAAGATTTAGCACTGCGAGTGATTTTCCCCACCAGTCTGATGGTGTCTCGGAGTCAAGGCTTTGAACAGGTTTGGGTGGGAAATTATACTCCAGCTTTGACAAACCAGATGTTAGCTGCTCTTTACAGGCATTGTTTGCAATTCCGTTAATTAACCGACTAACAAGATTGACTTCTTCAGATACTGGTAGTAGTGTTTCACAGCGATGAAGAACAGATATCGAGTTGGATATGTTTGGGAATACTGTATCCTTGAGGAATACCTCAGTACGAATTTCCAGGTTTTTCTCGGAGATGTCTTCTGTCATTTCCATGAACCTAGCTGCACATCTTAGTAATGCCACGTTCGATATGGTAATCTCAACGTTCACACCATAGCAGAACTTTGCAGCGAGTTCAAATGCATCAGATCCACCAGGAAGACCAGTAAGATTGAGTCTTGAAATCTTTGTATCCTTAGCCTCTAGCAGTAGCTTTCTAATTCGTCCACTTCGGGAAACCAGAGGAAACTACAAATAATTTCAAATTACCAATCAATTAGAAATGTCTCCAAGATATTCTTCCTTCACTTTTCTTAATTTAAACAGGAAACACATAATCTAAGATCTACTGCATCAGAACAACTTCAGCTGTTGTTTCTGACCCTTGAGACTGATGCTTAAGTTCTTTAGTTCTGTTTTTGCATCTGTTTATTTACTTTTCTTTTCTGTCCCTATATTGACACCACATCGTACAAACAGTGCTGTATTGATATTAGTTGCCTACTTATAACAGCTGAAGAATAAATTATTTTCAAGCTACTTTAGACTAGACATTTATTTGCACAACTTATGCTTTTGATATACTTGAGCATTCCAATGATGCTGAAGAGATTGATAAGTTAAATTATATGAGACATAGAAAGATAGCACACTTCATTTTCGTACCTTGTGAAGAGCAAAACTGGCTGATCCAACTTCTATAGTAAGATCACTAGAAACATCAGATATTGGCCTGTAGTAGAAGATATAGTCATTGATCAAAAGTTGGAAACTAGGAAAGTATCAAGAGAGGATACAGAAAACTTCTCTGTTTATATTTTTTAGCCTAACGTTTCACGAACGTGCAACTTACATCTTCGGAAATGCAATACTGGATATATGGAGTCGAAAAGCTATCTAAAAGCAGCTGAAACCTTAAAGCTTCGGAGAGCATAAGTTTAGCCTGATTTTGCACTTGTACGTATGACCAACAGTTATGACCAAAAATAGTATAAAATAAAAATCTTGAATGGGTACTAATGATGAAACAAAATTTATAGTACTCTGTGTGTTCTGATTTTGGATCCAATTTATCGAAATGACAGAAATCTTCTAGTGTCTTTAAAATTTGTTGCTCGTTGTGATTTATCTTGTGGTCTGGAGTAATCTAACAGCTAATTTTAGAATTCATCTGTACTAGCTAGGGGCCCTCATAAGATACACATGTTGGAAACTAGGAAGATAATTGTTGCTGTCTACACCATTCACACCACATCTTGAAACAAGAAAATTGAACAGATTGAAGTAAGAGGGCCACTATCATCTGGTGCAGATGTTAAAAAAGTCAGATATTTGATTTGTCATTTTCAATGATTGCAGCCTTAGAAACTGCTCATCTATAGTTATTATCCAGAGCATATGATATGATATTAACTTTATGATCTGATAGAAACTCCAAATTCTTAGATTTAAAGGTAAGTTCCATCAGAATCAGTTTCTAAAGCTAAAAGTATTGCCATTTTCATTTAGTCAGCACCTGAATATGGGTTGCCATAGATGCATTTATTGTTCTAATATTTTGGTGGTTGTACATCTCTTGTAGTATTAGTTATGCTTTGATCCGCTTAGTTGTTGCCACTAAACTTCTTCCTCCAATTGGAACTTTTAGTCCTAAATTGCAGAAAATCCATTTTTATAATCTAAGAGAAATAGTCTTTGAGGGAAAAAAACAATTTTAAGTTAGCTAAGAAAGTTACAAGTCCTCTACATTTTGCAATTTCAAAAGAAAGATGTATCCTTTGTCAGCCTATTATCAGAACCGAGTATAACTGACAATCACAATTCACTAGTACCAAAACTCACCAGATTTCATGCTCCCATCTAATGTACCAACAATAGGCCATGTCAGAATTTTTATTAAATGGATTCAAAATATAAGTAAACATGCAAAAAAAAATCAAAAGGATTCAATACAGTGTAATATTCCTACAAAGGGGTTCATATGAATCCCCTTACGTCCCCCTAGCTCCGCTCATGCCAATAAAGACATAATATGGACTTGTCAATGTGTTAGGTGCATGTTCTATGAAGAATAAATTGAAGCAATCAATATGGTACTGAACCAAATGTCTATGATATGCATTAATTGGTACCTCAAAAATCTGATAACTAACCTGTCATATTAGATTACACTAACATTGATATCATAATTTATTTTTACGCTGTCAGTCTATAATATTGAATTTAGAAGACAGAATATATACCATTCAGTAATATGTCTGGCACTAGAACTCGGACGAAAAGATCTCTTCCCAGATATGCTTGGCTTCAATTCAGCAACAGTGACAACTCCCATCTTCTCGACCAAGATAAATCCTAGCTAGCTACAAAATCTTCAACTTCCCAAAACCATTAACCAGCCTCTTAACAAAATCACTATGCTTTTAATAGCTACTAGTATTTTTTAAAGGACCCATTAAAGCTAATTATACTCCTGAATTAAGCTGAAACTTTATTTGCTGGCATGTTCTCTATGTTACACTGTGTATGAAGGGAGAGTAGAAAGGCAGAAAGGGTGGAGTTAAAGGAAAAAGGCACATGAAACCATGCAGGAGGGAAGAGTTAAAAAACATTGAATTTAAGTTAAATAATAGTAATAGGGTAAAGGTTTTGTACTACTATTACTTTAACCTTTCATAGTAGATGCTGGATTTAAAATTTTGAGTTTTTTGGAAGTTTTGAGAAAACAAAAGGCAGTCGGGTGCTTAAATTTTTATAAATTGCGGGGTTTGGAAAACGATCCGATCACAATAATTTATTGTATGCAATTTATCTTGCATTTCTACAAATGAATGTCTTCAAGGCTCACTCTGTCACCTCGTAGTTGGGTGACAATATTTTGACAAAGCTACTTGAATGGCGTGATGGAATCTACAAATTCATTTTCTATATTTTTCACACAAAAATAAGTATGCGTGAAAAGTTATTATTATTTTTTTAAAAAAATTTAAATTCTGAACCTATAATTTTAAAGTGTAGCAAAAATATTAAGACCTAAACATTGAAAGTTGAAATTATCAAATTTAAGTTTTCTACTCTCCCCCAATGATGGGTAATACTTTATTTCTCAATTATCATATCTGAATTGCTATGGAAATTATTATTATTATTATTATTATTATTATTATTATTATTATTATTATTATTATTATAAGATCAATTTAATCTGATAATAAAAAAAGTTAGTTGTGCACAATATATAAACTATAAAAAACATACGAGTTGAAATATTGATACTTTAGGAGTAATTTAAACTTTTTTTGTCTGGTGAAAAGTCAAGGATTTGTTGCTACTTTTCGGTGAAAGATGGGAAGAGTGACCTTTTTTTTTTTCCTCACTATGTTTGTAATGCTTTTAGGGTTTGTAATCATGCCTAGTGAAACCTACGTCCCTTAAAAGATTAATCTTTTCAAAGAACAAGTTAATTAATCATGTCTAAAGCTCATTAAAGTAGATAAACAAAGCAAAGATTAGTTGGATTAATTTGTCTTTTTATGTGCATAACCACAGTGCACTAGGTAATAGCATGTAGTTTTTCTTTTTTAGTTATTCCTCTGTCATGATTATATTATAAGATATGAAATTTAAGTTCACGTCAATTTAATAAGAAGCTTATACAATTTGGGTTCTCTTTAATGACTAATTTTTAAACTGTGATTTTTCCTGAGTTATACTATTACAGTCACCCACCTTCTTGCTTATTTATCGTGCTTTTGATGATGATACTAATATTATATTGTTGGTCTAGTGTTAAAAATGATTTAAGGTATAACCGTCAAAGATGTTATGAGAATTGAGTTTCCGCATCGATTTAACGAAGAATTCATAAACTACTTATATAATCTTGAATTTTCTTTTAACTTAATAATTAACTTTTACCATGTGCTTTTTCATAAATTATATTATTCTCCCTATGAGAAAAACTTTTCTATATGACTTTATTTAACCATATATAAAAACTATGTCAATATTGATATATGAATTTTAAAGAATTGTAATAATCATTCTTTTGGAATGAAATAAAATAAAATATTTAATTAGGGTAAGTTTTAGAAATACTTAAATTTTAGGCATAAATTAAGCAACATAGCTATATTTTACTTAATTATGTTTCATAACTATACAAATTGTATATCTCGCCCGAGATATACAAATACATTATACATCTTGCTCTAGATATACAAAATGAATTGTATAATTGATCCGATATATACAAATGAAACAATAAACTCTAACTATAAAATGTAATTTTTAAAATTATAATTATGTTTCATAAATACATACTCTATATAATTTATCCATTTAATTACCACCATCAAATAATCATTTAGATGAAATAAGTTTATGTTTTTTTGCCTTACTGGCTACTGGGCCACTGGATCAGTGCACGCCTTAAAATAGTGAAGCAACCATTATTCTCCTTAGTTAATAATTGCATTAGTGATATACTCTTTTTTCTTTAATTTCAATTTAGTTAAATCAAACATTTTTCATGTGAATTTTAAAATTTGTTAGTTTTAGTCAATAAAATTAAGAACCCTGGTCCAGGTTCACACAACAAATTAGATACTTTAGTCTGTACGTTCCACATTTCATCATTCTATTCTCTTCCTATAGAGTGGAAGTGCAGTGTTGGGGTCAATCATGGCATGGCCCAGTTGTGTGTTTACTCCAAAAATTAAATGCTGTGGGAGTAATGATACATTATGACCCCATTAATATCAAAATTATTTTTTATTTACAGTATAAAATATATTTCTATAATAAGATGAACTAAAGAAGATACATATCTAACCTTTTATATTATACTCTTTCAATTTCATATTAGTTGATTATTTTACTAAAATAATTGTCATATATTGTTTGTTTATTTTATTAAATTAAGAAAGTATTAATTAATTTTATTTTTCGTAGTACATTTGCAATTAACTCTTTTTGCAAGTGTTCATATTTATTTATAAAATTTTAAAGAAATCTTTTAAGCAATGAATTGATAAAACTATTTTCTCATTTATATTTCTTAACATACATGTAAAAGAAAATGACCAACAAATATGAGATGAAGGAAATATAATTATTGATTGACAATATAGAAAATATGCTAGCTGTCTACTATAAAAAGTTAAACTAAATTAAATTTCTCTATCGTTTGTCTGACTATTTTTCTGTGGCAGCGAAAAACTATTATATAAAATATATAACATGAAAATTTATTTTATTAAAAGATTACCGACATAATAAAATAATATTATATTTAAAAATAAATTTTATAGAGAGGTGATTGTATATAACGTAATTACAAATTATTTGTTAGTGCTGGCAAAGGCTAGTCACCAGGTTGGGATTATATGATGAGATCTGCAAATAATCTAATTAAGTTTAGGGAATTGCAGAGCTGCTTTTTTCTTTTACAATATAAATTAAATTTAAGGTTATCCAGGACCACACTGCAGGCTTTCTGCGAACAAGGAAGCAAACCAAGATTATATTATTCCGTTAAGTTTCATTGAAAAAATAATGATGTTGCAGCAGCTTTTATGAATTATTATATATTTACTCAAGCCATATTATAAGATCAAAGTGGATGCAGTACATTCTAACAATGTCCATATGCACACACGTTAATCTCTTTAATCTTTTATTGTTATATTTGGTTGAGTGTTAATCAAGTGATATTTTTTTCGTCTCAAAATTCTATCGTTCTTATTAAAAATATTTATATTAAAATACCTGTTATGCAACTTTTTCTAATTTTACTCTTCGTATTACATAATTTCATACCCCACTTTTAATAATACATTGAATATGTTGTCACATTACCGTATATTAATTACTACAACATTTAAAGGAAAGTACATCATTAATGAAGTTGGCCTAGACATCCTCCCTTCTTTCCAAATTAAGTATCACGTTAGTAAAACAAAAATATTCTAAAAATAATTGCCGCCTTAAGAATTTATACAAAAAATAACAGTTATTTTCAACTATACTCTAGTGACTTTGTATTATATCACAAAAACAATACTTGGGTTGTATTGAAATCATATATATTAGTGATTTCCAATTCTTACTGCTTTACGCCTGAATTGAATCTAAAACATCAACTATAGAGAAAATATCGTTTTGAATATAACTGATTACACCAAAAGCATAATAATAATATGCAATTAGGCTCCATTTCCTGCACACTGTTCTTTATGCTCTAAAAATATTTAGAGTTCGTATCTTTCCATATAATAACCACCATATAGCAGCAGGAATAAGTCTCCATCTGTGTCTGTCCTTGGCTGCAACGCGGCCCGATTTTTCAGATCATAAGGGCACCTACATCCCACCTTAGAGGAATTACCCAAAAAATACGTATAGCAATATAATGAAATTAAAAGCGGAAGATAAGACATAGAGTAAGGGATAGGGATAAGAGGGGTCTAATACAGTAATATAAATTCCAAAACCGATATCAATGTACATGAGCCTCTATCTCAAAACTGTCGAAGAAATATATAATTTGAAATAACAAGTACATCAATCTCAGGAATGTGAAAAATGACAGAATAAAGTAGATAAGAGAGGTAACTGCAAGCTCCGAATATCTGAAGTCATCGTCTACCTCGGGTCAAGACAATCAATGCAATCTGAAATCAATGGGGATGGCTCGTACTCGAATCTGTACCAGAAGATGCGGAGTGTAGTATGAGTATCAAAACAACGGGTAACTAGTAGGTATCATCGTCCGACTGAGCTTTTATAAAAAATTAAAGTAGTAAATTGACATATAGATCAAATAGGTCACAAAAGTCAAACAAAATGAGCAAGATAGAGAAACTAGCAAATAAGATAACAACAAGTACATATAGATAACTAGCTAACAATAAGGGAAGTTCATGCAACAAAGGAGATAATGTACCTGAATTCACGTTCAACCAATATAATGCTAAGTAAAACAACAAAAAATGGTTGTTTATCGGTGACCTCAAATAATGGGAATGAAAAAAATGGCTAACTACAATAAATATGGAAACAAAGGAGGTATAAAGGGAGCACAATAGATAAGGCCAACTAATAATAGTAAAACATAACTAAATAAGTAAAGGAAACAACACTAAGATCTCACATACGATTGAAAGATATAGTCAAGTGAGTTTAAACCCTCTGGCATCCCATATTATTAGAGAGTAAAACCAGCAAACAACACTCAAGAATATAATATGAATGATGATATGATGCATGCTAAAAATAAATGTGTATGCTCTTCTGGTACCTATAGGTATGTTAAGAATTACTCATAGAAGGACTTCCTTGTGTACCCCTACTCCATCGTATACCCCTCCTCAGATCGAATACTATCCCAGATCGATAAGGTTCATGGAGGATGTCACCACATACTATCTTAATACTCAACTGAATTTGAATAGAGCTCTCATAACATCAATGCATGACTGAGTGTCCGGGCATCACTGAGTCTAAATCACTATATAATCTCAAAAGTCGTTGCTTGGGCATCACTGAAACTAAAACTAGTGTAAATCATCAATGTCCAGCACTCCGGCATCATCGAGTCAAGTAGTATAAATCATTAATGTTTATCGCTCAGACATCACCGAGTCTACAAGTATATCAAGAGGTGATTACATCTTTATTAATTCATTATCATCGAAAACTGGTAGAATCATTATTTATACTCATTTTAATCTTATAATATTGAAAACAGGCCCACAAGGCCATGCAAGGTTTCAAGACCAGTGATTTCGGGCTCTCGGCTATAAAATAAAAGAAACTAATGCATAAAACCAGTTCTCATGATGATATCATGCTCAATCACAAATAATATATCACAACCATTCCTATCGACTCTGCACAAGTTCAATATCTAACCAATCATAACAAGGCATAATATTTAGGACTCACAGATATTTTACATAAATCTCACCGTCTATGTTCCAAAAGGCAAAGAGGATCACACAAGGTCACAGGTAAACTATAATCGCGAATGCAACTCCAAAACATAACCAAGAAGCGAACTAAAAGAGAGAACAATGTCAGAGGTACCAACCTAGAAGATCCAACCCAAGGATGGCTATATACTAAAATTATTTCTCCTATAAGATAAGTCCAAGATCGGTAAGTCATAGCCTACCCGACATCCGAAAATAAGTTCACAAATATCAGAATGAAGTTGCTCAAACAACTCTCATAGCTCCAAAAATGCACAAACGAACTCGAGCAATCAAAAACTAGAAAATAATAATCTACATGTTAATACGAGTCAAATAATACCCATAAAGCTATGATTATAACCGTGTTAAAATATGGGTCAAAACGGGCCTACAGGCCCACGAATATGAAACCCTCAATAAAAGGTACGAAAATATTCCCCATATAATAAGGAGTTTATACCTAAATTTTAGAGTTAAGATGAGTAAGGAATAAGCTAGAATCGATGAAATACAGTGACAAACCAATTTTGAGATTTTGAAATTTTTTGAATGAATTTGAGTGGAAGCTTACCAATAATCGAAGAATAATTGAAAAAAATAATGATTCCAACGTCACCCACTCTCGCATGCAAAACCTTAGGGATTGAAAATGGTGAATTTAGATTTTTGAAAGTGAAAAAATGATGAAGAATGAGTGGAATTAGGGTTTGTATACTACCAGGTAAAATACCTGTGCTAATGTGCCCACTAAACAACGAACGCAGTGGTATGGGTGCAAACACGAAAAAGGGAGGATGGTCTAAGTCCCTCTCCGCAAACAAGGTGGAATGGTAGCGAATGTGGAGACCAACCCAGCTGAGTTCACTGCGAACGCAGCCAGTTCATGCGAACGCAAAAGGTACGTAAGGTCTGCACCAGCAGCAGCTGCAACAGTTGATACCATTCAAGAATCAACTTCTTAAAACGATGCTCAAAATGCATTCAGAAACCGATGAACATAAAACAAGTATGTTACCTACATGGAAATGATATTTCAGACTCAATGGTGCTGACGAAATTCTGATCAGAAATTATTTTGATAAAACATTGACTAAAGTCAACTTTAGTTTAAAAACTCAAAATTTTCAATCGAGTACTCAAAATGAGTCCGATTGGACCAAAGCCCGAATGAATATCTCACCAAATCTAAACTCGATATTTCAAAGCTGATAGTCGAAATTTGAATTTGAGGCTTCGATCACGAAAAGTTCACCTAAGCTAAACTTATAAACTACAAAATTCCTAAAACACGCAAAATGAGATAAAACCATAACCAAGGTCTCGGGACACGAACCAAGAGTCCACTTATTCCAAAATTCATGTTCCGAAACTAATAGGACTGCTAGAATTTGATTTCAAGTTTGTCTCCACATAATGTTGAGTTCTTAGCTTATTTTATGTCTTTCCAGTTATGTAGAGTTTGTTTGGTTTTGTCCCAACTACTCATCAGTATTATTAGAGGTTTTATAAATAAATTGAACATATGTATTTAGTTTTCTGATAATGTATTCATCAGTCTTAAAAATTTCTTATTATTTATTTACGATATGATAAAACTTTCTTACTATTTATTTACGATATGAGATTTAGTCCATGTATCATCTTCTGTATTACTTTTCAGTCTAGGTTTTATATTTCATACCAGTCCATGGATTAGCTTGGAGCCACTCATAGTTTCAAACACCATGTTATCCCTAGGGTGTAGGCTCGGGTGTGACAATTATTTAGCATTGAGACGGGTATGAGTGCAATGTCGCATACCCCAAAACTATGTTACCACCGTAAGTCTTTATTGCCCGAAGTTACTAAGACCTGACTAAAGGATCCTTATTTAAAATTTGGTTCTTACTTTGATCTGTTAGCATCCTTTTTTTTATTGTAGGAAAAGCACATTGGACTCCATGTATCTCACATAATTTGCTGTCGGTTAAGAGAAACTCTCACTTATGTAATTTAAGCTCTTATTAATGAATTTTCATAACAGTGATTTTTACATGATAAACTTTTAGGATGTTCCAGTTAAGCATACTCTGGGGAGTGTACTTTCGGTCAACTTTGCACATACTTTATTTTACGAGAACTAAGAAAAAAGATGTTTTATTGTGACTTTTATTATAGTTCACATTTATTTTTTACTTATGATTTAAATTGTATTTGCATTTCTGCATATCCAGTACCTTTTCTGTACTGACTGTGTGCTTTTTTTAATGTCTATATTTTTCATATGGTGTAGATATAGGTGATCTCTGCTAGATTCTTGACTAATTATTCTACTATAAGTTCAGTGTTGGTGAGTCTTTATCATCCCGAGTACTTAGTGGATAGTTTTTAGTTTCCTTTAGACAGTCATTGGTTTAAGGTCAGTCGGGGGGTCTCGTCTCGATGAAGTAATCTTTTACAGTTTTTAGAGGTTTTTTAGACAACGATGAGTGTCGTTATCATGTTAGCCTTCGGGTCTAGTCTTTGATATTTTAAACTCCTTATGACATCCACAATTTAAATAATATTTCCATTATTTAACTTCTGCTTTTGTGTTTATTGTGCTTCTTATGTATGTCAAGAGTTAGTTTAAGTCCATTCGTGATCTCGAGTACCAAATTCTGTCCAGATGTAGACTCGGGATGTAACAAGAACAGACAAACACTAAGCTATAAGATCAAGTGTAAAC
>JBDJHY010000116.1:14783387-14797076 GCA_039654485.1 Withania somnifera | reverse complement strand
TAGCTTATAGAACCTCTTTTACGCAAAAAAAAAAAAAAAAAAAAAAAAAAAAAAAAAAATTGGAGAACGTCTTTTTTCTTCCTTTGATGGAAGTCAAACTAGTTAAAAGGGAAAAAGATTTTCAACTTTTCCCTTTGGCTTGTGCAGAAAGAAAAAGTACTTGAGGATAGGCTCTTGAAGAAACCTTTCTATTTGGTATTATAATACATAATAGGTATTTAATTTTATATAAATTTAAATAATTAAATATTTTTTATGTGACATAATTATAGGACATTACGTAGAAAATAAAATTATTACGTAAAATATCATATACAATATGAATATATATTTATTTAATTTTATATAAATTTAAATAATTATTTATATGCGTTTAAAATTAAAGAACATAAATATAATTTAATGTTAAGTTAAAAAGATATATTTATTAATTATGCTTTTCATCTTTTCCCTTTTCTTTTTTTCTTCTGAATAAAGTACTTATAATATAACCTTTTTAAGTTCATCAAGACAAAAATGCCCAACCCAATATATGACGACATTCAAGGAAAGTACTAATTCACACCTAATTTTCAAGAAAAAATATGTTAATTTATCTAATAATTTGGTGATAGTTGAAATAAATAGCATATGCTAATTAATTATAATTAAATAATACTAATGTGTAAAATACAATTATACAAGTAATATACTTTTGTTAATGTGATGCAATCATCCACGTCACTAAGTAATACCTTTTAGATCATGTGTCATACTTTAACTTTATCCTGTTTAAAGAAACGACATGTTTCTATGACTAATAATTTTTTAGTATTAAAATTTATTCTTAAAGAAAGGTTCATATTCACCTTACAGGATTAATATGGCATACATGCTTTTAATTTAAAATTCATAAATATTTTTATACTTTTAAATTAAATTGAACTTGCATAGTACAATGTTAGACTGTAATATTTTTTTAAACGTTATTAGGCCGCTTAAATAATGTTTATAGTTAAACATTTTAAAATGTATATTCATAACATTGATAGTACGATAAGTTACCTGCTATCACAAATAAAAATGACATAATAATATAGAATTTCATAGGTTAACAATAAACATGATACCTAAAACAAAGCAAAATTAATTTTTTTTACATTCATAAATTAGAGGTACAATCTGCTCAATAACCTTATAATGTGATCGCATTTTCTCATTTTAAAAAATCATAAATTAAACAAGATAATAGAATAGGTGACTAAAGTATAAATCTTATTTGTGTCTGATAATCGACACCAATGAAACATATTATACAAAAAAGAGTTATGAAACAGTAATTCTTTTTCGCACATATATAGGGAAATAGAGATAAAAACTTACACCAAATTTATAATTTGAACACATGACAGATGTATGAATATATAATAATATTTTTTTCTCATCTCAAAATAATTGATATATTTTTTTTAAAAAAAATCAAAAATATTAATTTTAATAAATATTGAATATATACTTTTTAATTAGTTTTTCTTTTTTTATAACTTATAATATGAATAAATTCGATATTAAAATATTCAATAAATTTAATCTAATTTATCTTTAATAATTAATCAAATTTACTCTTAAACATAAATATATCGATTATTTTAAAATAAAAAAATTAATAAATTAATATATATATATATATATATATATATATACTTTATTAAATTACTTAACTATAGTAAAAGATATACTAGTTAGATGTAAAAAGTAGTAGGGATAAGTATTTTAACAATGAAAAGTAAATAGATATTAATTATTTACGGCTATGGAAGACATCTCCCCTATTCCTGGGCCCCTGACCACCTTTCCACAAGTGATAAGATTCTTGTGCACACTGTTCTTTCCACAACCAATGGTGTGTAAAAACTCCCTGCACATAAAAAAACTCATAAAACTTTCCAATCTTACAAACTGTCAGTAATAAAGTACCAATAGAAATGACAGAACGCAAAGAAGATCAAGAAGATAAGCAGCAGCCACAAAGACAGCGGCTGTGTGATTTTTGTGGGAATAATACTGCACTTTTGTACTGTAGAGCAGATTCAGCTAAGCTATGTTTCACTTGTGACAGAGAAGTCCATTCAACTAACCAACTTTTCACTAAACATACACGTTGGTTACTCTGTGACCTTTGTGATTCTTCTCCTGCTTCTATATTCTGTTGCAAGGACACTTGTGTTTTTTGTCAGAATTGTGATTGGGAATCTCACAAACAATTGTCAGTTTCTTCTGTACATGAAAGGAGACCTCTTGAAGGGTTCAGTGAGTGTCCTTGTGTATCTGAGTTGTTGTCTATTCTTGGATTTGAAGATCTGGGAAAGAAGGATCTTTTGTATGGTGGTGATTCTGTTTGTTCTGATGGAGGTTATGGTTTTTCTGATTGGGTTATTTGGGATACTCCTGCTGTTGTTAGTCTTGATGATTTGATAGCTAATAGTGATTCTGGACACAATTTTCAAGCTGTTGGGGTTCCTCCTCTGCCCAAGGTTGTTACTTTTATCCACTCCTCTATAGGTCCTGTTTACTCAGATTTTAAACTTGAAATTTAAGTTTGAAAAATTAGTAATTTTTTGAAACTTGAAGTTGGTACTAAGATATGCATGAATTTTTGTAATTAAGATATGCATGAATTTTTGTGATCCCAAATGAAAATATTCTCAAGAATTTAAAGATTTAATTTTAAAATTGATGATCAAATAAATATTTAAAATTTATGATCGAACCCTAACCTAGTTTACTATATCATGTCTTCAATATGTCATCTTGTGCACGGAGGAACCGGAATTTTATGTGTATGAATTCCGAATCATAATCCTTTTGATTTACTACGGGAATGTGGATAGATTATTTAATAAATGTTAAAATAAATTTTAACATAAACACAAAGTTTAAGCTTTTTATCTTTTCTCTTGCTCGTTTTTCACCATATGCTTCTAGTGTTTTCTCTAACAAGGTAAATACTGGATTCTTACCTGCCAAGGATTTTTTCTAATTTTTCTTTTGAAATCAGAACCGCAATGCTGCATGTGGTAAATACAAGGAAGAAATACTTTGTCAGCTTCGTGAACTATCAAAGTTGGAACCAAATTCTAGTGATGATCAAGATGGAACTGTACCAACAATAGGATTTCAATTTATGGAACCTGCCCAAAATTGTCAATCGGGATTAAAAGGTCCAGCATTTATGCAGAAATCAGAGCAACATGCAGTTCCTTCATCTGAGGTAAGCCTTCTTTCCCTGCATAGTTTATTTTTTCTTTCTCTAGTTCTGGCCATTTCATTCTCTGTTGCTCCTCTTATATTTGTTAAGTGTTGAATTGTGTGGAATTTGTCTAAAATCTTGAGCCTAATTCAATCTCAAAAACTAGTTTAAGAGGAAAAAACTGGCCAAGCCATTTTAAGAGTCCAAAAAACCTATCCATCTCCAATTGGGATTCTTTATTCATCAACTGCACACCCCAGAAATTGTGATGCGTGAACAATCTTCAGGGGTCCAATATCACTATGCCTGACTTTGATATTATATTAAATGAACTTTTGGCCTAACTCAATTACTCAACTCCATCCATCTCCGCTGTGGGATTCATCATTCATCAAGCGCACATTTTTAATGCTTAATTGTATTATGTGTCGACATTAAGTAACCTCTCTTGTGAACACCCAATGGACTAATTAAATTGCCACATGCAAACTTTTATTTTTTCGTTTTCCAAATAATTTTCTGAACGTGTTATGCACTTATGCTTAGTTTACCTGTATAGAACTTTTTGCATATCAGGAATAGGGGACACTTAACTAATCCATTTCTAATTATGCAACAGTTTCTTTAGCATCAACTGTAGTTCGATCCATGCTACAAAAGTGAAGATTATCATCACTTGATCTAGTTTTGTGAATCAAATTAGCAGCACTCACTTTCACGCAGAACATTATCTTTAAATTTTATAAAAAGGAATTGTAGCAGCTGCAGCGTTGAACAACATAGCGTGATCATGGTCCTTTCCTGCAGGTTAGTGCCTTTCATTGGTGTGGTGATACTGGTGAATACACAGATCAAGGCTTCTCTTCTTCTTTAGCAGACT
This sequence comes from Withania somnifera, assembly GCA_039654485.1. NCBI lineage: Eukaryota > Viridiplantae > Streptophyta > Magnoliopsida > Solanales > Solanaceae > Withania > Withania somnifera. Next base: position 14,792,967 of record JBDJHY010000116.1, on the reverse strand, counting down.
GCTTCATTGAGATGAAGTGTTTACTTCCCGACAGAGATTCAGATGTTTGTGATGCTTCTGGTGGAGCAAATGAAGAACAATCTCATAATCCTCCCACTACTGAAACATTTCAAATGGTACCTAAAGTTGTTCATCGTGAGTTAAATAGCCAAGAAAGAGAAACTGCCGTGTCTCGGTACAAGGAGAAGAAGAAAACAAGGAGGTAATAGCATTTGCTTTTTCATTCCGAGTTTTGATTACATGGTTAGATAATGTTTGGTTGAAGTTGAAATAATAAGTATTTGAGTTGAAAAAGAGTATTTGGAAGCTGATATTGTTGCACATAATTTCTACTTGAAAATATAAATTGCTTTCTTATCATAACATGATAAGATCGTGAACAAGGATCCTTTTCATATCTTGCTGCATTAATATTGCTTTTTGTTAAAGTATTTTCACATCATATGGGCTGTCAACAATTGAAGGTGTAGATTTTTCCTCAAGTGTTAAAACTTTTCTGTTGGGCATTTCTTGCACCTGACATGTGTTTATGGCTGATTACTGTTTGAATTCTGGTCCAATAAGTAGGCAAACTCTTTTATATGCCCGAAAAATGTAGTTTCTTTCGATTAAGTTCTACCGGTATACATTTGCCTGGGACAATCTACGTGAACCAATTGTGAATGGATGTCTATCATTCCTTTGCACGAGAAGTTCTAGATCATGTTAATAATGTCCTATATAGATTTTGAGCCATTTCTTTCATTTCACAAGACATGTAACTACATTCTCTCTGGAATGACCCTGAGAGCTATTTGGGTCATAGAGAATCCATCTTTACAACATTGTTTAATTAATTCAACTAAAATCGATCCAAATCACAGTCTACTTGACTCTCATATCATGTCTTATTCATTTCAACTTTTTGAGCACATCCAAGCATGTTTCCTTGTGAAAAATCTAAGACTCGATTCCACATCCAAAATATGATTTACCTACAATCCTGCTGTTCAAAAAGTCGCATTTTACCTATTCTTGGATGTTAAAAAGTAGTAGAGATGCTTTATGAAGGGGCTTTTTTTTTTCTTCTCATTTACTTGCTATTGTCTTTTTATGTACTATCAACTTTCTTGACTGAGATGTTTTTATCAGATATGAGAAGCATATTAGGTATGAGTCAAGGAAGGTTCGGGCAGAAAGCAGGACGCGAATCAAGGGACGTTTTGCCAAGATGGATTATAGGGGTTCCTCCGTGCATCAGTAGTGTCAAAGGTTATCTTTTCCAAATAAGGTTTCTAAAGCGAACATGAATACTGCTGGTATACTGTAATGTTGGTTTTCAAGGGAGCCTTGATATAGCCGGTAAAGTTACTGTCATGTGACTAGAAAACATGAATTTAAGTTGTGCAAACGATCTCTTGTAGAAATGCCAGATAAGACTACGTACAATAGATCATCGTGGTCAAATCCTTTCCTGAACTCTATGCAACTTTAGTACACCAGACTGCCCTTTTACTGGAAGGAAGGTTTTTTTAAATCTGTCATGTGGACTGCAAGTCATTTTTCAGCTCGATCGCAGGTTCTATATAGGCAATAGGGCGTCTTTCTTTCAGCATGTATTTATAATTAATTTGTAAAGCTAAAACTTGAAAAAAACATGTAGCTGCCCTGGTAGAAAAGGGAAAACTGAGATTTAGTATAGTTGTTTTACATAGATTGCTGTGTACGTAAGCTTTGGCAGTTCAGCTCATATATAACTCATCGAAATGATGAATCAAACTAGTGGACTTTTGCATTCTATGTTAACAGCTGGATCGTATATTTGTACATTACTTTTTCTAAGTTAAAAGGGAATTTAATATCTACTGTAGATATATAAAATAACTTAAACCATAAATATGCTTTAAATATGCTTTGCAATTTTCTATGAAGGGGTCCGGATGAAGCCCTTCTTGCTTCAGCCCTAGTTGATGAAAAGGTGTACTTGTGTTCGTGCTTCTTTGCATCGACATCAATCTCTTCCCCTGTCCTCTTGGAGTATGGTTCTCAAAATGTTATCGAACTTGAAACTCATGCTTATTACTTTAAATCGCTAAACTTAAGGGTGGTTACTCGGAAAATTTCATTAAATCTTGTCAAAAAGCCAAGTAGGTATGTCTAATCAGTTAGAATGCCTAGGTGGACCTTATCATGTGCTTGTCACTCGAACACGCTGTCGTCTCTTTGTTCGTGTTCTGCAGCCATGCCGGCATATGGAGCATATGATTTCAGGTTGCAAAGCCTAATAGATTTGAAGTTTTCTTGTTCCTCCATTAATTTTGACTTCTAATACCCATATGGAGCATATGACTTTTTTGGTTATTTTCTCTCTTGGCTTTTCCTTTGCCCCTCCTTAAAGTAACGGTGCTTCTTAGAGTTGGCTTTTGCAATTAAAATATGTCTCTGTCTGACTTCTTTTGAACTTAAATATGATCTTCTTTTGGTCCAATGACTTAAAATTGAGCGAAGTGAATGGCTTGGCAAAGAGGAACGGAAAGAAAATAAAAGTCTCACATATTAAAGGTATCTTTCTACTGATAACACTTTTCATAAATAGTTTAAAACATCACTCCTCGTATTGAGGCTTAGGCTTAAGCGAAAAATATTAAAGGGCATATAATATGCGTGGAACGGCATAATACAACTATAATTGGAGTTAAAACTAAGAGAGTGCGTCCCCATTGTGATATATGATGGGAATAGTTCAATTAATGGTAGGTGTAAGTATTAGTGTAGCTCAGTAGTCAGTAGATCAGCTAGTAAGTTTTATTAAATTGCAATTTAATGGCTATATATTGTAGCCTACACATAAAGGCTACAAATAACATAAATAAAGCCACAATATATGAGTACAATATAGGCTTAAAACTGCAGCACCATTTTTATCTTTTGAAATAGACCTTTAACCGAGTTAATTGTTCAAAGTAGTTCTGTGAAGATTGAAAGTGAAGAGCAACACAAGGCAAATAAAGAAGAATGAACCAAGCATAGACATAGCAAGAGCAGCTCCCCCTTGGATGCAGTATCTCTTGAAAGCATTACAAACTTTGTGCCACTGCGTGTGAAAGTTTCCATTCAGAGCAATAACTCCAACTGCAGCCGATGCCCCGTTGGCTGAAAAAAGTAGTGCCACGATAGTCAGGTCTAGAGCAACAAGGACAGAATCTTTTCAATTTGTTCCTCTTCTTCCACCTGTTAGAGCTGGAAATGCGATAGATGTTGCTGCATATACACATGCCACCGCATTCACTGTCACAAAGTACCTGTCGTTGAACAACAAAAGGCTTAACTTTTAAATGCACCGGCGGTGTAGAAGGAAATCTTGAAATAAGTGATAGGGTTGCTAATTGCTCTCATGTGACCCAGAGGCAGGAGGTCACTGGATCAAATAATGAAAAAAGTCTCTTGCAGAAATGCGGTATAAAAATCCTTGCTATTTTTTGAATTGCATATATAACTCGAGTTTTAGTACACTAGGCTGTCCTATACACTAAATTGTAAATGATTTTATATGATTTTGTTAGTAAAAGCTGATTACCTTGTGAATTATTAACTTCTATACGCTAGAATTCCTGAACTGACGGAAAGCTCGAGGGAAGAACCGTTACATACTAAAATAAAAAAAATAAAAACCTGAAAGATCTTTTTGACGTGCTACATACTATTACAAAGGTTATAGCCAAGGCTTTCCAAAGCAAAATTTATTACATAAAAAGATTATTTAAGTGATTAGAGCAATGCTCCTTGCTTTTAAAAAAGGTTGGCTTCTTGCTAGCAAGAATGACAATTGATTCCATTGCCTCATTCAATTGATTGAATATATATTTGCATGAAACAACATAAGTGCTTATAATCCGATTAGAAGAACTAATCATTTTGTACAATGAAAAGAAATTATTTACTAATTATGTTTCTTTTGTGATAACTGTATATTGAGAACTCCAAGACTCTTGGAAGTTGAACATGCTCAAAAAGATGCATAAAACTTGTAAAAGGGAAACTACATCTACAAGCGTCTATAACAAATGGAATTAATCATTTGAAAATTAACAAGTTAGATGTTTAAAGCTAGAGAAAACATAACTGCGTGCATGTACATCTATAATAACTAAAATTAGTAATCTAAAAAATAAAGCAAATTAGCTAAATAAAATAATGCAAAAAATAACTGCATGTAATCGTCCATAATAACTCAACCTGTGTAGAAATGTGGCTAAAAGGACACATTGACCCACCTAAATAATATGAGCCTAATAGCAATGACCCACACAAATAACGACACAACAAGGTAATTAAGATTTACCTTAATAGAGAACTCCTAAATAGGAGAAAAATCATACAAGGAATATACTACCATTTATAAGTGGTAGAGTTATGGTAGGATTACCATACTTAGCTACATCAAATTCCGGATATCACTCTGGGCAACGATTTTCCTTCTACTAGGGCATCAGAGACATCTATAAAAGCCCCAGTAAGTTCAAAGGCAAAAGTATGCTCTAAATACTACTCACTATATATTCTTGGAATTCTCCCCTGGCTTATTTACTAACTTAAGTATTGGAGAACGACCCCGGGGACCACCCTAGACTTTGTTTTGCAGGTTACATTCGTGATTCATTGTTACTAGACGGAGCATTCTACCTTGGTAAGTTTCCGAGACTTATCAATGTTGTTCATCCTAGATGTAGTGAAGGTTTAGGAAGAAGAAATCAAATCCATAATTAATAAATTATTGCCGATCGATAACGGCTTTAAATAATTACCAACACATTACCACGCATTAGTGAGCACAAAATCTGTGCATCCGTACATAGTACAATATGATGCTTCTTCTATTCTACTGGGTGTTTTGTCTATTTTTTTTTCAACTTCTTTTTGTTTCTCTAGATTTGGCTTTAATTGGTTATGGTATGATTAATGTTCCTGACATTCTACATAACTTGATGAAATTTATCTTGATTTAGTATATTATTTACCATATTTGGTTCCAAGTCATCTAACCTTTAGAGTAAATACAACAGCTATGTTATGTTGCATTTTTGTCCATATTTTGATAGTAAATTAACTCTATTATAATTATTCTTGAGTAGTTGATGGTTAAATTCACGAAGAAACACCTCTAATTGATGACTTTTGTTAGATAGGGAGACATGAGTTGGAAGGAAGAATTGGAGGAAAGATTAAAGTTTTGGACAAAACTAAGTTGGGTTAATTACCTGACAAATTGATAGACAATATTTATTTTTTACAGTGATAATTTTAAAAAATTGTTAATAGTACAGTTTAAATATCTTAGCAAATATATACACTTAATTCTCACTGAAACCATGTTCGGATGTTTTTCCTCCGTCCCTCCTCTTTGTTTATCTATACCCATACTGGAACAAAGAAATGAATAAATTGAAAAACAATCCAAAAATAAATTGAAAAACAATCCAAAACCCTAGGTATAACCTTCCAAATTTTCTTCTTTTGAATTTTGAGCTAAATTTGATTTGTTCTTTAGTCAGATTAGTGAGTGAAAAAATTGATAGTTTTATCTTTTCATGATGCAAAGTGCACTGTAAAAAAATGGTCAAAGAGAAGACCCCTAGTTTTTCTTGAGATGCTTCTGTACTATCAAAGTAAAAACACTAAATGGGAAAATTCCAAAAAAGTTTCTATTTTGTGCAATAATGGCAGATAACTTTTTTATTTCACAATTTAGACAAAAATATATAAAGTGCAAAGTTGATGAATTATATATATATGTACCAGAAGTTTATTTCTAAAAGTTTATATATAGTAAAACACAAATACATGTACCATAAGTTTATTTTTAAAACTCAGGCCCTAAATTGAAGGTATTAGGTTTAAATTTAAGAAAACTAATTCTATCAAAGGTTCGTGCAAGATTGGGCTATATGATAGCTATATAATGCATTTTTGGACTTCACAAACGATGAAGATTTTCAAAACAGTTTGGTCCAAACAAGTCACTGAGCTAGATGGATTACAGATGTGGCTACAAAAGTGGACTCCGTACTTTAAGCCAGAGGAGGATATCCCAATTTCCCTAGTTTGGATTCTGCTCCCGGAATTGCTTTTTCAAATGCACTCTTGGCATTATATTTGGCAAATAGTGATCTCGATTTGAGCTTTCCATGTTATACATGTTGCGACCATCAGTTAAACTAGGTCAAGTGTGACCAAGGTTAGGATGAAATTGGATTTACTAAAATCACATTTGGATAGATTTAGAAGAAGATTCACCATTAAGAGGTTTTACTCAAAAATAGAAATATGAAGCTATACAAGGTATTGCAAAAATTGAAAAAAGATTGGTCATTACACTCTTTTTTTTTTTTTTTTTGGCAAAGGAAGAGGAAGTAAACAAGAAAAAAAAAAAAACGGCGGAGAGAGTTGCCCAGCTATTGAGTCGAGACAAAGAGGCAAATAATGATAATAGCATACAGGAAAAGAATGATCAAGATGATCAAGTGTACAACAGCAAAGACAATAGACGGATTAACGTTTCTTCTAAATATCTCAAGGTTTCTAATGAAAAAATAGAGAAAAATCAAAGAAAAAGCCAAAAAGAAAAAGAGAAAAGTTACCTTTAAACCTATGTTTCTAGGAAAAAATAAAAGCAACACCTTGGGGTCATTACTGAAAGAGAAAAACAATGTGGAGACATAAGACGACAATCAATCGGAACAGGTTCAGCAAAAGAATAACCAACAAGTACATAACTATAGAAAAATAGACTCAGAAATTAGACACAATGAGACAAAGGATGGAGAACTGCAAACAAAGGATATTGGTATAAATTTATCTGCTTAGGGTACAAGAAGAGGATCAAAATAAAGATAATTATTCGACCATAAAAAAAGAAAAAGAAATTGTAATGATGATCAGACATAATTCAAGAAATGTATGCTACTAGGCAGCTTCTCTGATCAGATAGTATTCCCACAAAAATAAGAACAATGTCTTGTCTAAACCTCATTGCTGACTTGGAATTAACGGAGAATATTGTTAACATTGTGAAATTCATGCACTTAAAGGACGAAATTGAGAAGCATGTCAATCACCAAGTGGATAGGATCAATTCATAGAAACAAAGGATAAATATCAGGAATAAGTTTCCAGCATAAAAAATGATTATTATTGCAAATCATATACTGATGAGCCGACCACCCAAAAAAAAAAAAAAAAAAAAAAAAAAAAAAAAAAAAAAAACAAAACTAAAAAATGAGGAAAGAAAGAGAGAAATAAAACTCAGACATCTTCTAGTATTATTTTATGATGAGTGGTATTTTCTTAAAAATTAGGTGTGTCAAATCACGAAAAACTATACATACACTCAGACATTGATCAACATTAATAAAACTCAATTTATAGCTATTTTCTAGCCTTTTGTTTACAAGCAAAAAATTGAAGGCTACAGGAAATTTCTAGGATACAAAAATTGTATTTCTAACTGAATTAACAAATTTGATGTTTTTAGAATAACTGACATCACACTGATATTATCTCTAACAATGATTAGCATAATACTATCAAAATAAAAAATGCCATTAGTAATTTTGATACTTCATCTTTGCCATTTATGCTAAATGTACGACTACAGAAAGAAGGGGTCTTTGAAAAAATTTAGAAGATGACAACTATAAGGTAGATGCCCCATGGTGTATCTCTCATGATTTTAATGTCATCCTGGACATTATTAAGAAAATAGGTAGAAAACCTCATAGAATGTATAAAAGTTTGAATTTTCAAATTTTTCTGGACAATGTGGTTTAACAGACATTGGTTCAAGTTTTACTTGGTGCAATAATAGATACCCCAGAAAGAGAATTTGAAAAAGATTGGATAGAGTATGTAGTAATCGCCTCTGAAATCATCTCTTTTAAAATTTCTCCATTAGCCACTTATCCAGTATGGGATCAGACCACAAGTCACTTCTTTGGAAATATCAATGCTCTAACCTTCATCATATCACTTATTTTGGATTTATTAATTTATAGATAGAATAAGATGGCTTTATGAAATTTTTAAGGCCGTGTGAGAAACTAACATCCAAGGTAACCCAATGTGAAAACTTCAACCCAAGTTGAAGATCCTCACTAAGGAATTGAGCCAATGATCGAAAACTCATATTGGTGATGTTAATGAAAACACTGTCAAGTGGGAGAATTAATTTTAGAAACTTGAAGAGATTGAAATTCAAGAAAATACTGAACAATATGAACAAAGCCCATGCTGGATATATTCAGTGGATTAAACTGCAAGAATCTATCCTCATTAATTTTTTTTAATACAAACGCTTTGAAGGAGGAGTTCTTAGAGAGATATAAAAAATTATTTCTAACTAGAACCAAGAACAGAAGAGGGAGATGGATCCAAGGAGACGATCAAATTGGTAGACCTTCTATTCAAAACTTCCAATAATTGTTCAACCTCCCAGATTCTGTTCTTAACTCTAGCTTGTTGACTTGTATTTCTAACTTAATTTCATTGGAAGAAAATGACAGATTATACTCTATACCGAAAGAACAGGAAATTAGAGAGGCTATCTTTATCCTCAATGATTCCAATGCAACAAGGTTAAATCGAAACAATATAACTTTTTCAGAGCTGTTGAAACATTATAAAGGAGAACATCATAATAGCTTACGTTTACGTTTTCTTCATAGGAAAGAAGTTGATCAGGTATTTCTCACATACTTGTTTAGTTTTATTCCTAAAATAGATAATTCTACTAATTTTGGTGAATTTAGACCAATAATTCTGTCTAACTTTACTAACAAAATTATTTTTAAAATTCTTTCCTAAGATTGTTTTTCTTAATAGGAGTGTTTTCGTTAAAGAAAGAGTCATCACTGAAAATATTCTTTTGGATTAAGAGATTATCCATAGTATTTCAAAAACTAACAAATATAGAAATATTGTTAATAAACTAAAAAATCGTATGATAGAATCTTAGAAATTTGGTAATGATGTTCCGTCTAAATTTGATTTATCTTAGAAGTGGAATGATTTAATTTAGTACTCTATGATTACCAATGGTTATAGATATGATTTTTTTCCCCTCTTCATCTCAAGGATTAAATAAGAAGACCCTTTGCTTCCCAGTTTGTTTAATTTTGCAGCCGAGATTTTTTCCATAACTCCAGATTAAGCTTGTCAATAGGCTGGTCCGGTCCGGTGCGTTCAAAAAGAAAATTTGGTTCATTCGGTTTCCATTCTAGTCTGTTTTGGATTGTTCTGAATGAGCCGAGCCAATCCGGGTTGAATACTTGATCGGAACCAGCCCGATTCATATGAACAGTGTCCGGTCCGACCCGCTATGAACAGTGATTCAATTTAAAAAAAATAAATGTGTTTTAATTCATACAAATATATATTATATTGTTTAAAATTAGTATGAATATACAAGAGTTATTAATAATATTTACACATATATATTATAGATATACACAAAATATACTAGAGGTATCTACTATACAATACACACTCACACACACGCACACACACACACATACACACATTTATATTGTATATATCCTTAGTATGT
>JBDJHY010000116.1:14764041-14775036 GCA_039654485.1 Withania somnifera | reverse complement strand
TATCTGCTTACTGACTTAAGCATCGGAGAACTACCCCGGGGACCACCCTGGGCTTTGTTTTGCAGGCACTCATCGCTAACCATTCATACCGAAGACGGAGCGTTTCGCAGAGCTCATATCTTGGTAAGGTTTTTATTAACTTATCACCACCTCACCCAAGCACCCCTACCCAAAATTGAAAATTGATTGTTTTTTCTTTAAAAGTTTAAGGAATTATGAGTTGAAAACTTTAAAAACTGATTTGAATACAAAGAAGTTGACATGTCTGGAGTTTGAATCCTATTGAAAAGGAACGAAGGAGAGATCAACAGTATTTTGAAGTACTAAATAGAGATGATATAATACTATTTAATAATATTACTATCTCAAATTTATGGTGGCAAATCCAGTTACATATTATGAGTTTGTTAGAATGTCATGTTTTATTTTTTTTTTTAATTAAAAGGACTAGCAACTTCATTTTCTTAAGCGAATATTGAGCACTGGAATATTTATTCTGAATGACTTTTTACTAATAATACAAAAATTTCAAAAAATTAAATACAAAAAACGGCTAAGTCTTACAAATTTTCGCCAGGTCAAACTAAGTTTCCTAATTCAGAGTTTACCGGATTATTTTACCTTCAAAAATCACACAATTTAATCAAATAATATTTTTTGGGGTATGAAATAGCTACCTATGGTAGAAAATCAAAATTCTAGGGTGTGTTCATTAACAAAAAATTATTTTCAGTTTTCTATCTCTAATTTTTTAAATTTTTTAATTTCAAAAAAATGATGAAAAATTCAAAAAAAATGGGTTCAAAAGCACACAATTTTCTATTTTAGAATAATATAAAACTTGTTGATAGAAAGGGAGCTAAAAATTTCTTTAGATTAGGAAAACCACTATCAACAATATAGTAATAATCTGCATCAAAATACAAAAAAATGTCATATAATATAATCTGTATCAAAATACAAAAAAATGTCATATAATAAATCTGATAAAATTTTGTTTAAATGAACAAAATGATCGATATGGAAAAAAAATTTACTGGCAGTTGGAATAGGAAATTTGTTTTCGATTCTAACTATTGCATCATAAAAAATACGAGAATCATTAGATGTTCTTTCCCAATCAATATACACAAAGTAAACATCATATCATGAGAAAATTATAAAAAAAATTATAGAAAATTGACTGGTATATTTTAAAGGAAAATTCTAAAAAATTACTTTTAATAGTTTTTCAAATATAATGTAAATTTGAAAAATTAAATATTTTGTTTTTCTTAAAAAAAAATTTAAACATAATTTTTATATTTCTAAATTCTAAAAAAATAATATAATTTTATTAATAAACACATCCCTAAAAATCCATAATGTTTCTACTAAACGACAGACAACCAGCCTCTCGTATCTCACTTTCTTACTAAAGGAGCATTAGAAATGTTTCAAAGTTGTCACTCATAATCTCTTCATTGCATTTTTGCATGTGATTTGACATTTAGGGTATGTAAGTAAAATTATTTCGCTTGAATTTAATATAAAATTTATATATTTAAATTATAATAATTAATAATTTAGTTTTTTTTTTTTAAAACAAACCAATTCATCAAATGGGAATTAAGCCATCTAACATAAAACAGATTAATCAGTTTCTCTTTCCTAGTGGATAAAAAGAAAAAAGACAAAAAGTTGGAAGCTTGTTTTCCACCAAATGACGTCATTGAAGTTTTTGTAATTTTTTTTATTTCTTTTTTTTTTTTTTTTAGAAGTAGTCCCTACAACGAATCTTAGGTAATTTCGATTCAGATATTTTTTTTCCTTTTTAAGAAAAATCACTAATATATATGTGTCGTAAATATTTTTTTTTACTTATTTAATATTCTAAAAATAAATTTAGCTTTTTTAACTTTCTATGTCTATCATAGTAGATCAAAAACGAAATAAGTATCTTATTCAACTTTACTCTTAATTTATGCCAAAATAATAGATGCCAAAGTTGAACAAAAATCTAACACATGCTACTCACTTAATGTCATTTCAAGGAGGGTGCATATTTAAAATTGGACAGGGAATGTAGAGGGTAAATCAGAAAATTAATATATTCAACACGAAACAAGGAAGCAATTTCATCCGTTAATAAGCAAAGAAGTAAAGAGTGTAAAAAAAAAATGTAATGAACACATTAATTAGCATGAAATTCAACTGATACATTATATAAGTTCCCCCTTTACATTCCTTTTTACCCTTGTTGCCTTTGGCTATTTAGGGGATAAATATCTCTTTGTAGAAGACCCTAGATACCCCATAGAGCTTAGTTTTTTGGTGCATTAGGGTTAGGTTAATTTTCTCCTATGTTAGAAGTTGTTAATGCAACTTCTTGCGTATTATTATTATCTTTTTTTCCATCAACTTCTTGCTTATTCTTATTCTCATCATCGGCATTTTCTTGAATTATCTCCACCACCACAGCTTTCATGTCAATGGTAATATCTTTCAGATCGATCAGAGTAATGTCGGGTAGGACTTGCTGCTTTCTGTTTTTGTACATCGCGTACAATATCATCTGTGCAATTCCGAATGTAAACCCTAGGATGTTTGGTGTCTGTTCAGACAACCACAAGGGATTAGCGTTAAGAATAAGCATATAAAATCGAACCCATTGAACTTGTATAAAATAAGACAGGTTGTCTGTTATAACATATTTATTAAATTGCCTTATAGTATCAATGTATACGATAAGCTAAATTGGAAATAAAAGTGTTTTCTGAGATGAGACTTACTGCAATGTACATGTCTTTTTTCAATAGACCATAGAAAAACCACATAACAGCACAGATTGTGAGGAAGAAAGAGAGAGGGAATGGCATGAACTCAACGCTCTTTGTTTGGATAACGCGTCTCTGTAAAAAGAAATAAAAGCTTGTATTATAAGATGAAATATACTTTATAGTGATATCTGTATATACATTTGATCATATATGATGTTATTATAAACAAACGTACCATAATGCTTAGAGGAGCAGCAAAAACACTAACGGAAAAGACGGCACAGATCCATCCAACGATGCTGATCCGTAATTCATTATTTTTAGCTAACAAATATGTCAACACAACGATTCCTCCCAGTACTAGTATGTTAAACAGCAGCAGTAGCCTTAAAGTGAAAATCTGCAAATAGATAAAATTTTAATCAATATTCATTAGGAAACTCATATAATTTCAAAAATATAATAAGTTTCTTGTATACCTTGGACTCTCTAGTAGCATACATCAAGAAGATAGTGAGATATATCAATTCAATACCAGTTCCAAAGCCGTTAATTGTTATGAGCAAAATCTCATAATCTTTGAGATAAGCATAGTACAAATACAGCATCGCGCTGAAGAGTGAAACAGAATAAGGTATTGATTGGAATCCTTCTGTCGATTTTCTTTTATATATCCTATAGAAAGTCGGCCTGTAAATTAAGAAAATTTGCAAATAAGAATATTATTAAAACGTCTTTTTGGTACTATAGTCTTCAGAATGAAGAAAATAATAATAATAATAATAATAATAATAATAATAATTTCTTACAGTGGAGACAAGTACACCAAGAACGACACCCCATTTCCTGTAAAACAAAAGGCCACAAAATAAAATCATATACTATAGTTAAAGAAGTGAACTATAATGGAAAGATAGAGGATTAATGAAATGAATTGGAGTACCAAGAATGCCAAAAGCAAAGGCCAGTTGAGCAGTACTGAAGAGAGCCATTCTTGGTTGTACTTGTAATACAAAATACACGAAGAGAAAAATACTCAAAGCATGAGAGGGGAATAAAATATACTGCATTGCCAATGTTTATATAGGAATAATAAAGTGAGATGTTGCTGATAGAGATTGCTTGCTACTTGAAAATACTGCCACCTTTGGCTTTGAGCTGTTCAAAATAATGTTGAAAATCGACATGGTTTAAAATGTGAACAATATAATAGTATACTATAATATATAATTCGCAGAGGGGTTAATTAAAGTAGGTAGTTAATTTTCTTGAATATCACATTTTTGCTGCAATGCTACTGCTGTACGATATATCTTTTCCCATCAACCTATATAGTTTGTTATTTAGGTGCTAATTATCTAGCTAGTATAAATTGAAATGGAAATAAATTAAAATGTTTGAAATAGATTTTTCTTAAGAGAGTGTTATGTAAGATCCTAAAAATAAAACGATACATATATTGTCAGTTTTCTTTACTTGTTGCTCATTTTAATTAGAACTTTGAATTTGTAATATTATTTGGATTAATTACTTTAATAAATACTCGGGATTTATTGTTTAAATCTTGATTCTTTAACATATTCTTGGCACAGAAAATACTCATTTTACTTAACCGACTATCTCTTTTATGAAAAATGTTAGATCAATTATATAGATATGGGTAGCTATATGGACTTTAGATTTATGTCATTAAATTGTAAATTACTTTCTACGTGTTCACTATACTATAAATAGTTGTCCAACAATAAATGTTCAGTTTGAAAATTTAATGAATAATTTATTAATTTATTTTTTTATTTTATTCTTACTGTTAAAACTATTCATTCTTCAATACCTTTCCCAAAAAATAAAATATATTATATTCAATTTTTATTATTTATTAGTTATTAAGATATATGCCAAGTCTAACATAGAAAGTAATAATTTGTACATGCTACTAATTAAATAAATTCTTTTAAGACAAAAATAAACTAGATTCAAAGTTGCCGATTCTGTTAAACTCATGGGCTATATACTGGCTCTGTCCTCGAGAAGACGTTTAATATAGCGTAAAGCATGCAAAGCGAGAAGGTCGTGAGTTTATAATCATACAAATAACTCGTGTTTGAGAATATAAATATCAAAAGTGTCAGTATCTTTTAAGCTATCTATATATATATATATATAACTCAAATATTTTCACATAAATATAATAAAATAAATAAATATTTTGAATTTACGAGCTCTAAGATCTGTGGCTCTTTAATCAATATGTAATAGACGATTCAATTTTAACATATTATAAAGTTAATAATAAACCAACTCTACATATATTGGATTTATGTCGGGAAGACTCTAAAAAAGCAAAACAGAAACAAATGAAAACAAAATAGCGTTGAGACAAAGTTCGTACGTAAGATGAGATCAGTTACGTGAAGGAAATTCAAAGTGAAAAAAGAAAATTTTAAAAAGTGAGAAGCAACGGCGAGGGTTGTGCGTGATGGTCTGGGTGTTGTAGTTTGCACGTGACTTTTTTTCTTCTTCCGTTACGTTTTGTTTTTATAATTTAATATACACCGCTAATATGAATAATGAAAAATTTAAATAATTATATATAATAGTATAATAGACAATTAAAATGGACGAAAGAAGTATATAGCAAGAACTTTTATCTTATTTTTTAAAGTTCTAAATCTAACATTGTAAGAAATGTTACATGTAACTATCATTTAATTAGATAATCTAAGGGCGTATAATTAAAGCGTAAACTCTTTTTTTAAACTATAAAATAGCATATTACACTAAAAATCCTTTTATACAAAATTCAAAAATAAAAATCACAAAAATATATTATACATGGCTTTACTATATCTGTAGGCTGCACCAGGTAGGATTTCCTTTTCTTCTTCCTTTTTTGACGAGCTTTTCTCCATGCAATGCACCTACTTTTGTTCTTCTCAAAACCTCAAATCGTCCCTTATATTTTTATGATAATATAATCATTTTAAATATTTTAGTTATGTTAATTTAACAAAAAAAGAGTTTGAATTGGCAACTAAAAATACATTTTCTCTACTGCTCAATTTCAAATCCAATAATTTATTGACTTAGGAATTTATTATCACGTAACTCAATCTTTTAAACATTTTCATATCAAACGTATCATTATCAATAGAATGAGAATGTCGAAATACTTTTTTTTTTTTATTATATATAGGATCGAAGTGTCTCAAAAATAATTTTTAAAAAATTATATACGTATTAAAGGAGATGGATATTTGAATAAAGACGAATTGCAGTAAGTTGATGGTAAATATAAAAACCAATTAAAAGTCTGTTAGTAGAGATATTCCACTTGTGAACTTTGTACCCAACAATTGATAATAAATCGAGTATCTGAATCAATATTGGAACTAGTAAATAGGTGTGAGATCTAGATCTTAATAATTTTTTTTTATTCTTTTCCACAATCTGTTGTCCTTCAAAAACTTTACTTATACAATACAAGAATTGTCCTTTCCTCAAGTGATTTAATAGTTCATGTACTCAAAGTTTCGACTCCCAAGGTTTTATTTAGGATATGAAATTCCTCAAGATATTTACTCAAACACATGTGATAGGCGTTTGTACATAAAATTATAAAATTTGAGAAAAAAATATTTGTTTTAAAGTTAAAAATGATGTTTGAAAATTAAAGTTGTTCTTGAACATAAACGTAAATTAAAATTATTGTTTGAATTTTTTAGAGTGATTTCGAAGTAAAAATTGTGAAAATAGATTTTTAAATTTTTTTAGAATTCTGATAAATTATAACTATTCTATGTTAAAACAATTTTTGGAGAAGGTGATTTGTTCATGACCAAATGGACTCTTACATTTTACGCGTAAAGTGTCACAAACTAAACTGATATTAATGCATATAATCATTAACACAAAATTTACCTCAAAACTAATAAATGCACAACATAAGTTTGATGTATAAATTTTTACTACTGAAAAATGTTAATTAATATGTGTTTTTATTTTTTCCTCGTAAAATCACTTAATCGTGATTAGTTAATATAATTTAATGTAAACACTCAAAAAGCATATATAAGCGATCTATTAAGAAGTTATAGATTGCTTTCGAACTCAATAAACCAAATGAGAGGTAATGTAACTTCGAATATGAACTCATAGGATTCAACTTTTGATTAATCCATCTCTATCTTACCTCTGGTTGCATTGTATATACATTTAACTTGTGGATCAGTAGTTACTGTTTGTATTTGTTTTTTCTTTTTACATATACGTTTGCGCATGAATGGACAAAATAGGTGTAGATGTATTTCAAGGTAACAAGTTTACCTGAACTCAATATTGAGACGTCAAATATAATTTTATGTAAAAAAAAAATTGAAAATCATAATAAATAAGGTAGAGATCCATCATTTTAAGAATATCCACCTCTGATACTAAACTTAAAAACGTAACTGATGAGTGAACATTAACATTAAGTTACATCAAAGTTACAGAATATAAGAAGTGGAACTTACGAATCTGTCTATCTATCATAGTCTTTGTTTAGTCTAAGATGGAATATATGCCGTACAAACTAATCATTTGCAAAAATGGAATTTATATTGATATGTTGGAAAATGAATAAAATCTACCGTTGCTTTTTGATGTTTTCTCAATTAAGGTATCTATAAACATTTTTTTGGAAAACTATATATTATACACGCTTTTTCGTTCCCTAATTAATGGATTTAACTAACGTGGAGTTTTGATTATCTCTGTAATTAATATATGCTTAGTTACTTTTCCAAGTTCATCTCCTCTATAAAATAAAATAGGAAAAATTTCCTAAATTTAAATTCAAGCAGCAATTTTATACTTCATTAATTAGGGAAAGTGTAATAGGTGGATGGTGCTGCCACATCCAGCAGAGAATTTAACCTACTTTTGAATCAACTTAAAGCACATCATGTGTGGTTTTTGAATCATCAAGATTTTTTTTCACCATCAAGATAGTGAGCCATTTAATTTTGACCAATTATTAACAAATGTCTAATTTTATCACAAATCATCAAATATAGACCATTGAAATAATGTACATATCATATCAATATAGACAATTGAAATAATGTGCATGGTCGGGCTTACTCCATCTATATTGATATTGTGAATGAAGTTTGTATTTTTGGGATTGATTTTATTTTAATAAGGTTAATTGACATAAATATCCCAGTATTAAATTAAGCTACCATTTAGATCGATTTTATGCATATATTTAATGATTGTGCAAATATAATCACTGAAAACTATTCGAGTCCAACATTTCCTCATAATATATTAATAGAATTTCGTCTAACAATTTCAGTAACTTAGGAAACTTTAGACGGTGATCTATGTTTTCCAATAAATTTTTTAATTAAAAAAATTAAATTATTTTTAAATCGTGACTAAAAGCTCTATAAGTTATTAAAAGAAATAAAAATTGCTTACTGAATGAGAATCCCAAAGAGGAACAATCAACCAACAATTTTTACAATTTAAAAAGGCTTCTCATCCAATGAGTGGATGACGACATGAATAAAATACTATTTTGACTTGCAGAAATATAAAATAACAGTGTGTCTGTTAAACAAATATTGAGAAGGAGTTTTACTTCATATTTAGATGATGCAAAAAGATTAACATTATCAAATAATATATAAAATAATTACCGTTAACCTTTAAATTAGATAGGTTAGGTTTTTTTGTTTTTGTTATCCCATTCCATTCCATCAAGAGACTCAATAATATTTTTACGCGTGATTTGAATTCTCAACTATCGATATATGGAAAGCAGCGCAACTATTAAATTAATCTTTAACCTTATTAAAAGCATTGTTCAAAAAATAAACCCTGCAAACACATGAATTCGAATCTGATTAGATCCCAGTACCACTATCAAAACATCGAATTGGAAAAAAAAACAAAAAAATCTAAAAAAAAAATAATCATTGAATAATGTAGCAAGTAAATGCTTTAAGGGTTGTTCAAACTTATTATAACAAACTAAAGCAAAATTTGAGGTAAATGCAATGATAGGATAACAAAAAGTGGATAGTAACAACTTCAATATGGGTTTTGTTTAGCTCAATAGTCTCAGGCAATTTCATTCTTATGGAAAATGTTTGTCCTATATTACTCAATTTAGTAATTTAAATTTATTGCTGACCTAACTCCCCATTGTCTTTCAATTTCGTCTTTCAGACAATAGCACATTATAATGCTTGCCTTTATATAAATATATATTAAAGTTAGTCATTGAAAATATTATTCATCTAATTCATCAAATGCCGAATTAAGCTCATCCATAAGTGGGGCTAATATACAGTTCAATTGATCTTTGAGATATCTTAGTAAAATATTATATTTAAATTTATTTAAATTGATGTCATATAAGGATACCAAATTGCTAAACCATATTGTGGTTTGAAAAAAGAATAAAGAAGACGATGATGAAAAGAAGGGTATCGATTACTGACAATTAATTTAAATTTATATCGGGCATCAGACTATTGAAGCCATATGTCTCATAAGGATATTGATGAAGTAGTATAGAGAAATAAATAATTAAGGATTTAATTACATAAGGTGTTCATGATTGACCTAGAGAAACATATGACAAAGTTTCTTGGGTGTTCTATAAAATATTTGGAGGCTAGGGGTCCATCTCTAGCTTACATTTGGTCGATTAAGAAAGGGACTCAAAGCACTTTTTCAGTTGTAGTGAGATTCCACTGGTGATCACCTCTTTATATGTTTCTATTTTTCTGGGTTATCGATGAACTGAAGCAGCATTTCAAGAAAAATTGTTATGGTACGTGTTAGGGTATTTAAATACAACATAGTTTTGATTGAAGAAATATGCCGTCAGAGTTAATAATTGATTGAAGGTTTAAAGATAGATCACAAAATTTAAAGGGAACCTATTGATAAGGAATATGATAAAATACTTTGAATGCAAGTTTAGTGACATAACTCACGTGATAAATGTGGAAGTGAGGATCAACGCATAAGTCATCTCTAATAGAGAAATTTTCAAATATTTTGGTTAATAATCCAAGAAATAGAAAATTTAACCAAAATGTTACACATCATATTGGAACATGTCAGATAAAATATGGGTTCACTTTCAATATCTTGTAATAAAAATATGCTATCAAACCTTAGAGGTGAGTTTTATAATGTGGTAGTCACCAATTATGTTTGTATGGAACGAAATTTTAACTGATCAAGAACTTACACTTTCAACTGATAAAAGTAATGAAAATGAAGTTGTTGAGATGACTAGGAGACACAAAATTAGAAACAAATATGTTCAAGATAAGGTTAGACTGGTTTTCTTGATGGACAAAATGATAGAGACAACATTGAGATGGTTGGGCATGTGAAGAGGAAATGTACATGTGCTCCTATGAAGAGGTGTGAGAAATTAGCTATCGTGGGCATGAGGAGAGGTAGAGATAAGTTGAAAAAGTATTAGAAAGAGGTGATTATACAGGACATGTCACACTTATAACTTATAACTAAGGATATAACCCTAGATAAGAAGGCCGAGAATTAAAGTAGAAGATTATTAGATAGTCAAGTGTTGTCTAGTTTCTTGTTAATATAGTTATTGTTACTCTCCTAATTATTCTTAGAATTTAATGTTACATGATTTTTAGTTTCTTCGATTAACATATTATTTGTTGTTGTTACTATTCTCTTCTCTATTTTTTTTAATGACTTCTTCATTACTGTATTTACATTATATACTTGATTTTTACTAAGCATCATTTAAGCTGAGGGTCCATCACAAACAACATATTTATTTCACAGATAACTGGTATAAGACTGCATGTACATCATCTCACCCAATCTAAGCCTGTCAATAGGCCGGTCTGAAAAATTTGGCTTGGAGGGGGACTTGGTTAATTACGGCCCGATCCCAAATGGGTCGAGCCAATCCGGGCTGATTTTCTTGATTTGGACCCACCCGACCTATACGAACAGTGTTTGATCCGCCCCGTTATGAACAGTTGATTGTTTAAAAAAATAAAAGCATTTAATTCATGCAATATATATTTATATAGGATAAAATTAGTATGAGTATATAAGAGTTGTTAATAATATTTACATATATACTAAAGATATATACTATAGTAAATATACTAACGATATATAGTTAATATACTAATGATATATATTATACACTAAAGATATATGTTATATATACTAACGA